>CAUYQG010180423.1:0-12175 GCA_963574415.1 Tarsius wallacei | reverse complement strand
CCCCCTCCCTTCCCTCTCCAGCACCACCTGCCCTGCCATGTTCACCCCACCCCATCTCTACAAAAAAAGCAAAAAATTGACCAGGTGTGGTGGCGCATGCCTATAGTTCCAGCTACTCTGAAGACTGAGGCACAAGGATTGCCTGAGCCCAGGAGGTCGAGGCTGCAGTGAGCTGTTATCATGCCTCTGCACTCCAGCCTGAATGACAGAGGCCTGGACTCCACATAGATAGATAGATAGATAGATAGATAGATAGATAGATAGATAGATATAGATGAATTATAGATAAACCCCAAACCTGAAATCAGCAGTGTGTGTCAAGTTCAGGCTTCTGGGGCAGATAACAGCATCTCTGGTCTCTTGCAGGCCGTTGCTGGGCTCAGTGGAGCGACTGTATTCAGAGGCGGCTACTCCACCCAGACCAGAGGGAGCTGGTGGTCCCACCGTCCTGCCTGCCACCACCCAACTCTGCTGTCACCCTGCGCCTGGCTGTCCTGAGAGGCCAGGAGCTGGAGAGCAGGACGGAGCAGTGTCTCTATGTGTCTGCATCCCTGGAACTCAGGCCTCTAATCAGGTGGGACACTTGGGTGGGTTCCTCCAGGGCTATCATTCATTCGTTCAGCTAACATTTACTGAGGGCCAACTCAGGTTAGTGCTGAGTGAGGGACAGGGCTTGTGGGAAGAGGGGTGGGGCATACAAGTCTCAGCCTCTGTTCTCAGAGGGGTTAGTCACCACCTGGGGATGGGCGATGGTTGGCACGAACAAATGTAGGGAGAGAGCGCTCTATGCTGGGGCTCTGCAGAGACGTGAAAGATGGGGAGGGGTGAACATGGCAGGGCAGGTGGTGCTGGAGAGGGAAGGGAGGGGGCAAAGGAAGGGAGCAGAGAACCATCAGTAAGTGGAAGCAGACAATGTCCTTAGAATGGAGAAGAGAACGCCAAGAAGAAGCCAATACAGTAGGCAGAGCCTTGAAGGTCACATCAAGAGTTGGGTCTTTTTCCTAAGTGTTCTTTAGAGAAAGTCATTGGAGAGTTCTAAGCAGGAGTGGGACATGGTTGCATGTCACTTCAAAACACTCTGGCAGCAGAGGGGAGGATGGGCTGGAAGAGGCAGGAGAGGACTTGGGAGATGGCTTACACCCTAGTGAGAGGCACCACAGGAAAGAGGTGAAGGTGGGTTGGAGTCTTAGCAGGTCCCTGTAGGAAGTCGATTGCTCCTTCAAACCAGGAAAGAATGGATAAGGGTGGGCTGAAGTCTCTGTTTACACATGTGGGCAGGGATAAGGGATAAGGGGTGACCAAGTAGGATACAACGAGGGAGGCCATTATCTCTCCCATGACCGCGGAGGGAAGAGGAGATGGCATTACTGGAACCCCTGGGAGCTTTCACTGTGGGAGAGGGACCTCCCAGCAGGATCATGGCCTCGACTGGAAGAGTCCAGCCTCTCCCAGCTGCAGTCCACAAGGGAAAGGGTGGATAAATTCCCGCACCTCTCTCCTCACTCCCCCCTAAATCCTCCTTTGATGCTTCCTATTGACTGGAGCCACACAGAAGCTGGAGCAGGAGGGAGCTTGGGTGATGGGGTCCATAGAACGGGGCAGAACCGCAAGAGAGGGCAGAGACTGGAATGGAGGAGAGATAAGGAGCACCCAGCACACTTGGACGACGATAGACATAAAGAGAGAGTAGGAAGCTGCAGGAGCTGTTATGAAGCTTGGACTGTAGGGACCGGGGGGATGAATTGGACACGCAGCAGATGCCAAAGCAACTTCTTGTTGGCTCAAGGGAGGACCCAGGACACTACAGAGAAGGCCTAGCCTTCGGGTCTAAGTTCACGTTCCATCTACCACTTAGGAGTTGTGTCACCCAGGACAAATCACATAAGCTTCCAGAGCAAGCTCCTGGTTTGCTCATCTGGGATGCGGGGATCTGATACATCACTCACAGGGTAGTTGTAAAAGCTGGGAACAGTGGAAGTCATTTGTACATGGTGCGCATGTGTAAAACCACAGCAGTGGTTTACTAGTATTAGAATGAAAAAGAATCGCATGAATCTTTCGGTCTAATCCCCTCACTTTGAAGGTGAGGAAACCGAGGCTCGGAGTTTAAGTGACTTGCATGAGATGGTGGCAGGGACAGAATTCGAACCCAGAGTTTTGTCTCAGCCTCAAGCACTTTCCATATCACTACATTGTACAGCAAATGAAGTGGGAATTCACTCAGGACACAAATTACCCAGTATTCATAGCCAAAGCTATGTTCTGGTTTTGGCTGGGGCGGGGGTTGCTTTTAATCCATCTTTCATTTGAAATCAACCATTTCTCATCTTCTCAAAGGATGTTAGATGAAGCAGTCAAAAGACCAGGCCAGTGGTCACAATGCCGTTCTTAGTCCATTTTGTGTTACTACAAAGGAATAACGAAGGCTGCGTAATTGATAATTTACGGAGGGAAAAAAGCTTTGTTTGGCTTATGATTCTAATGGTTGGAAAGTTCAAGAGTGGGCAGTTGCATCTGGTGAGGGCCCCAGGCTGCTTCCACCCATGGTGGAAGGTGAGGGGGTGCCAGGCTGTGCAGAGATCACATGGCAAGAGAGAAGAAAAGGAAGGGGGCAGTGCCAGGCTCTTGTTAACAACCACTCTCCTGGGACCTCACAGAGCAAGAATCCACTCACCCCTGAGGGAGGGCATTAATCTGTTCATGAAGTCTCCTCCCCCATGACCCAAACACACCATCAGGCCCCACCTCCAACACTGGGAATCAAATTTCAACATGAAATTTTGAGAGGACAAGTGTCCAATCCACTTCAGTGCCCAGGGGATCTTCTCTGCTCTGTCCTCTGTCTGCCTTTCAGCTGTGAGAGAAACTGTGGGCCCATGAATGCCAGCGAAGACATTCTGCTCAGGGTCACTGTGGGAGATGACTCCACGGGGGCCACATTCAGCTGGTATTTAGACAGCACCTCTTGGGAGAAGGTAAGAACACTGACAGTCACTCAGAAATGGAAATCTCCCTACCACCTAGATTGACCAGACACCTGTGTCGCATGCGAGGTGCCCAACCAAGGTTGGGTCAACTCTACTCAGAGTCTGTGGAATGGGGGTTGGGTTTAGGGGGTGGGTACTGTAGAGGAAAACTCTGGAGCAAAAACTCTGGAGAAACGCTACAGCAGTGCTGATGGTGCCCCAGCCAAGTCCCCTTTCCAGGCTAATGCATCTGTCCCCAATTGCTGTGCAGTGGCCATTAGCCAATAACTGACAGATGCAGAGTCTAGCAGCCCAGCTCCCCTGCCCCCAGGTAAGGCCATTTCTGAGGTGCAACTCACGCTCTAGCCTGTGGGGCCAGGCTGAGCCTGGTTGGGTTCTGAAAAGGCTTCTCTGCCTTCTTTTGTTCTCTATTCCACTCCTCTCCCAGCCCTACTTGGTTTCCCTGTCGGCCCTCCCCCAGTAAATGACCTGCACACAAATCCCTGCCTCAGGCTCTGCTCTAATGGTTGGAAAGTTCAAGAGCAGGCAGCTGCATCTGGTGAGGGCCCTAGGCTGACCTAACACAGATACCCTAATGCAGTTGGAGATTGGATCTTCCACGGTGACCTCTGGGAAACAGGAGATACCTGCCCTCCATTCATCAGAGATAAATCTGAAAGGTCTCCTCCCTGGGGACTGGAAGCCACAGTCCTGCTGGGGTCTGGTGGCCTGACTATGGCCTTCTGGGTGATGTTCTCTTTCAGGCGGAGCCCCTCCCAGACACCTGCAGACTCAGAGGATTTTGGCCACGTTCCCTAATCCCCCTGCAGAGCAGCACCTCCACGTTGCAGCTGAATAGCTCCTTACTGCAGACCTGGGGAGACGTCATCCAGATCAGAGCCACAGGTGCAAAGCCGCTCTTTGACCTCTGCCGGGGAACCCAGACAGACCCAGAAACACCAAAACATAGGGCTTCAATTTAGGGGCCATGGCACAGGCTGTGGCATGAATCTCACCACCACCACTTTCTACTTGGGAGACTTCAGGCAGAGGAGGGAACCTCTCTGCCTCAGTTCCCTCACATGTAAACTGGGGGTAGCCAAAACGTCTGCCTCAGAATGTTATTACACAACGTGAATGAAATAACACCAGTCAAACAAGCAGGTCAGTCTAGAGTCGTGCAACCTGCATGACCTCCCCGAATAATTCAGAACTTCGCATTTAAAACAAGCCCCTGAGCACAGTGACTCATGCCTATAATCCCAGCACTTTGGGAGGCTGAGGTAGGAGGATCACTTGAGCCCAGGAGTTTGAGATCAGACTAAGAAATATATCAAGACTTCGCCTCTACAAAAACTAAAAAAAAAATTTTTTTTAATTAGCTGGGCTATTTGGGAACTGAGGCAGGAGGATCACCTGAGCCCAGGAGGTCAAGGTTGTGGTGAGCCATGATCTTGCCATTGCACTCCTGCCCGGGCAACAGAGTGAGACCCTGACTCAAAAAGGAAAAAAAAAAAAAAAAAGACTTGTGTGGGAAATGTTTTCAAATGGGGATGACTCTTTTAAGAAAAGATTCCTTTGTTTCTGTATTTCTCAGAGTAGCCCACAGACCATCCATACCAGGATTAACTGGGATACTAGTTTAAAATGCACACCCCTGGGCCTACCCCAAATGGGGTCTAGGGAAAGGAATTTTTTTTTTTTTAGTTGGAGTCTCTCTCCGTCGCCCAGGCTGGAGTGCAGTGGCATGTTCACAGCTACCCCAGCGTTGACCCACTGGGCTCAGGCGATCCTTCCACCTCAGCCTTCCAAGTAGCCGGAACTACAGGTGTGCACTACCACGCCTGGCTAATTTTTTGATTTATTGTAAAGATGAGGTCTTGCCAAGTTGCCCAAGCTGTTCTTGGACCTGTGGGCTCAGACAATCCCTTCACCTCGGCCTCCCAAAGTGCTGAGATTACATGCTTGAGCCACCGTGCCTGGCCAGGAATTTGTTTTAATGGATTAAAAGTCTCTTTATGCCCAGCTCTTCTAGGAATATCCTCTCTTGGAAAGACTAGGTGCTGGGCATAATGGCTAATGCCTGTAATCCCAGTACTTTGGGAGGCAGAGGCGAGAGGATTGCCTGAGCCCAGGGGTTCTAGACCAGCCCAAGAAACGTGACAAGACCTTGTCTCTAAAATAAATTTAAAAAATTAGCCAGGTGTGGTGATACACGCCTGTAGATCCAGCTACTTGGAAGGATGAGACAGAAGGATTGCCTGAGTCCAGCAGGTTGAGGCTGCAGTGGTTGTGAGCGTGCCACTGCACTGCTACCTGGGCAACAGAGTGAGACTCTGACTCAAAAAAAGAAAAAGAAAAAGAAAGATAAGGTGACTGTGCCAGGTGATTTGGGATGTCACTGCAAGTCACCTGGCAACTCTTCCCAGCGCCCTGAGGCCTTGGAAGAGCATGGGCCTGGGGGTGCGATCAGCCTGTGAGCAGATCCTGGCTCTGTCCTTCCTGGCTCAGTGAACTTGGGCATGTTATTGTTTCCCAATACACCTTCTCTTCATGGAATCTCTGTGAGGAAACTATTATATTAGCCCCATTTTATGAATGAGGAAATGACTCTCAGAAAGGCCAAGTCCAAGGTCACTTGACTAGTAACTGCCAGAACTAAAATTCGAGTCTGCTCTGTCTGATGTTCTTCCTCTATCTCTACCCAGTTTTTCAAAGTCAGACCCTGGGATCTCCCACATCTGGGCAGTTGTTAGATATGTAAATTACTGGACCTTCCCAGGAATCTGCATGCATCTAACAAGGTCAGGGTGATCCTGAAGTGTGATGGAGGGACCCACGCAGCCTCCTAAGCTCGATCTGTTTTCATTCTCAGCACTGACCGGGCACGCCTATGGAGAGGACACCTATGTGATCAGCACCCTGCCTCCCCCCAAGGCACCCACCTGCACCATTGCTCCAGCGGAGGGCACTGTTCTAACAAGCTTCGCCATCTTCTGTAGCACCTCCGTGGCCTCAGGCCCCCTGGAGTACTGCTTCTGTCTGGAATCAGGTACCGACTGAGGACGCTGCCCATCCCTCAGTTCCTGGGCTCATTCTGTCAGAGAACAAGGGCCCACTATCTCTGGGAGCTGCAAAGAATATGTTCCATGTGCAAAAGAGGTTGGCAGGATGAGCGCTCCCTGAACCTTGACCCCCAAGGCACTGACCCAGCCATCACCCCACAGAGATGTGAGAAGCAAGTCTTATCAGTAGCTTTGCCACAATTAAAAGCCAAAATGACCTGTGTTCTAGTATGGGAGCATTGACGGGGTGAAATGAACAAGGTAACCCAAAAGTATGACCATGTGGGGCCACTGCCAGGACACCCTCCCCTGACACACACACCTGGGGTAGCTGTGATCACTTGGAATTCTGGAGCTATGAGGGGGACCCCCAAAAAGCTGGAATCATCTTTTGGAGGGTGGGCCCCTTGTAGTAAACTCGGAATGTATTCCTCTGTATCAAACAGCCAACAGAAATATCTATCTAAAGTTTGGGGAAAGGTTGCATCATGATTTATGGAAGAAATGTCCTGAGTTGTGGGAAACGGATGACTGGTTCTTCCATCATGACAACAAACCTGCCCGTATTACACTGAGTGTTCAGTGGTTTTGGCCAAAAACGGCATGACCCCCTTGCCCCATCCTCCCTGTTCACCGGATCTCACCTCGAGCAACAATTTTTTAATTTCCCTGGATGAAAAAAGTCCTCAAAGGGAAACGTTTTGCCCATGTGGAAGAGGTGAGACAAAAAAATGGCAGAAGCACTAAAGGGCATCAAAATGGACGAGTTCAAAAACTGTTTTGAGCAGTGGAAAAAGCATCTTGATAGGTGTATTGCATCAAACGGAGAGTACTTTGAAGGTGACTGAAGTTTAAACATGTAAGAATAAGTACACTGATTTTTATAAATAAATTCCAGATTTTGCAGGGTCCCCCTCATATTCAGAAAGACAGAGGTGGGTCGAGTTCACAGAATCTTCAACAATTTTATTGTCCCGGCTTTGCAGGTGGCAGCAGAGAATGGGCAATGTTGCAGGACAGGTTGAGCGGAAAGAAAACCATTTTTGCAAGGGTTTATAGGTGACAAGCATCGAAGACCCCAACCACATCGCATAAAACCCTGCACAGGCCGGGCGTGGTGGCTCATGCCTGTAATCCTAAAGCTTGAGGAAGTGGAGAATTGTTTGAAGACAGGAGTTCGAGGCCAACTGGGCATCATAAGACACACCCCCCACCTTGTCTCTACAAACATTTTTTAAAAATTAAAAATTTCCTGTCACCCTAGCCACCCACAGCCCAGGACAGCAGTAAGATGTTAGCAGGAGAAACAGGAAGTGGAGGAGGGAACAGGCCCCGTATCATGTTTGTCCTGCCATTTTAGGAATGCTCGGTCCTTAGCGGGCTCATATGATTCCTTATTTCCCAGTGGGCTTTGGCTTTTTGTGGCCCTCACGTGAGCTCTGAAAATGTTCTAGTCAGACTGGCACTTGCCCACAAGACTAGGTACCAGGAGTGTTGCTAGGATGCCCCCCCCCAATATCCAGCATCAAACACCACAATGACACAAAGCCTACACCTTAATCAGGGAAAGGTGGACTTCAGCTACACTGATGCCCTAGACAGTATCACATGGGGCATCCTGTCAAGTAGATGCCAAGAGGGCTGTGACTCAGGCTGAGCAGAGAAGGAAGCAATTCAAGCCTGGGCAGTGGAGTTCACTTCAAACCTGCATCCTCCCATGTCAGCTGCTCTGATTCCGGTCGGTTTTCCTGCCTCAGTGCCTCCCCTGCCTCCTTCAGGTGAGCAAGAAGGCGGGAAATTTTGACCACAGAAAAATGAGTTGCCATTGCAAGTCAATAACTTCATGACTGTCTGCACACTATACAGTGACCAGGGAGTCCACTGATAAGTAGGTCTCATGTCAGGAACAAAGGATATTTATTCATTCATTCATTTTTACAACAAATCTGAATCAAATGCCACCTTCTGTCTAGGAGCTAGATATATACCAGGGAGCAAAAAGTATACTATAGTGAAAGTCCCTGACCTTTGGGTCTTTAACAGTCTAGGGACCTGGCAGGGATAACTAGTAAACAAAGACACATGTGACAGGGAGGTGATGTTGTAGAGAGAGCGGCCAAGGAAGGGCTGTGTCAAGGAAGGGATATTTGAGGGAGCTTTGATATGTCTTGAGTTAATTATTTGTTTGTTGATTGATGCATAATAGATGTACATAGTTTGGGGATAAATATGGTAATTTAATACATTCATATACTTTGTAAAGATCAAATTAGTGTACTTGGAATATCTATCACCTTAATGTTTGTTTTTTTATGTATTTGTTTTTAGACAGGGTCTTGCTCTTTTGCACAGGCTAGAGTGCAGTGGCTCAACCGTACCTCACTGCAGCCTCAAACTCCTGGGTTCAGGCAATCCTCTAGCCTCAGCCTCCCAAGTAGCTGGGACTATGGGCATGCACTACCACACCCAGCTAATTTTTTTATTTGTTTGTAGAGATGAGGACTCGCTATGTTGCCTAAGCTAGTCTCAAACTCCTGGGCTCAAGTGATCCTCCTGCCTCAACCTCCCAAGTAACTGAGACTATAGGCACATGCCACCACACCTGGCTGTTTTGGTTTTTTAGGTGTTTTTTTTTAAACAGGATCTCTCTATGTTGCCCAGGCTATAAATATCTGTCTTTTCTTCCAGCTAGCACCGTTGAATTCTTCTCTTTTAGCTATTTAAGAATGTATAGTAGGACAGGCACGTTGGAAGGCAGAGAGGTGAGAGGATTGTCTGAGGTTCAAGATCAGCCTGGACAACTTGGTGAGACCTCGTCTCTACAATTAAAAAAAAAAATTAGCCAGGTGTGGTGGTGCACACCTGTGATACTTGGAAGGCTGAGGTGGAAGGATGACCTGAGTCCAGCAGGTCGAGGCTGCGGTGGCTGTGAGCATGCCACTGCACTCCAGCCTGGGCAACAGAGTGAGACATGAGACTCCTACTCAAGAAAAGAAAAGAAAAAATATACAGTAGATTACTGTAAACTATATCACCCTACTGATCTAGCACTAGGCCTTATTTTTCTATCAAACTGTATATCTGTACCCATTAAGCACTTATCTTCATCTTCCTGAGCTAATTTTTAAGTTGTTTCTGCCCCTCCCTCTCCCCCCTCCTCCTTTTTCTAATTTAGTTTACCATCTGGAGTTTTGTTTTTTAAATTGTAAATGGAAATTTTTTTTTTTCCTGAAGTTATTCATAGGTTTTAGTAACATCATTCCAAAGTTCCAGCCACCTGCAGTTAGAGGACAATCAACCAATATGAAGGCTATTTACTCCCTGAAAGTGTGGACTCCCTGACTGCCTGCCACGCCTTGGAGCGCTGTGGCTTTTGCACCCCTGTGACCAGGCTCTGCCTGGGTGGGTTGCAGTCTCCCTAGGGCTTGGACATACGCCACCCCCCAACTGGTCAATTTCCGTTTCGCCAGGTTCCTGCCTACACTGTGGCCCTGAACCTGTCCTCCCATCAGTATATCTGCCTCTTGGGAAAGAAAACAATGACTTTGTGCTGACAGTGGTCATTTCTGTCACCAATCACGCGGGGGACCGACAGCAGACCCACACAGAGGTCAAGGTGGGTAGTGGCGGTAGCCATCATTTCTTTAGTAAGAAAACATCTCAGTCCTTCTGAACCTCACCAAAAGTGTGGCTGGATGGGTCAACCAGGAGGGCAACCAGGTGAATGATTTGTTCATTCATCCCTTCAGCAAATATTTACAGAGTAGCACCTACCATGTGCTGAGTCCTGGGGATACAGACATGGACACAGTGACCATGTAAATCTCTGTAGACCTGAAGGCTCCGTGACCAGAATAGGGGTAGGGACCTGGGACCTGGGGCAGTTAGAGTGGGGGATTGGACTAGAATGGCCTTGACATGTGTTAGGTCAGCGCCCTCAGAGAGGTCAGAGGAAGGAAAACCAAGGTCAGCCAACAGGGCAGCGAGCAGTAAAGCCGTGTCTTGTGCAAGCTTCCAATGGACCAAGGCTTGGGTTTGGTGGCCACTGCCTGCCTGGTACAAGCTGGTCCAGGTGCCGTGCAGCCTCGGGAAGTGCCCAAGAGCCTCCAGCCAGGCCAAAGGCGTCCGAGCCTGCTCTGGTTCCCCACGTGAAGATCCGTGACTTCAGGAGCAGAGTTCCTGAACAAGGACCACTGAAGCATGTCTCTGGTTTCCTAACAGGTGGGACTCGGAGATGCACGTGTTGAGGATGCGGTCTTCCAGGCTGCCGTGTCGGAGTCAATCCCCACCGCTCTGCAGGGTGAGCATGGTCCCGAGCGGCTCCTCCAGCTGGCCAAGGCCGTGTCCTCCGTGCTGAGCCAGGAGCGCCAGGACCAGGGCTCAGGGCAGCCGCTGAGAGTGGACACCAGGCGGAAGGTGCCCGCGATGGGGTCCCAGGGTCTGCATGCAACCATTCAGGGCAGGGATGGGGGTTTGTGGTTCGGGGAGAAGCTTGCAGTGTCTCCCAAGTTGGTAATACCACCTCCCTCTCTAGTCCTTTCGGGGAGTGATAATAATGTCTTCCTCTTGGAGCACCTGCTTTCTTGGCTCTCCCTCCAGGAGTCACTGGTATCTGGGACCGGAGGCATCTTAGAGAGTGTCACTGCGCCCTTCATATCAAAAATGACACAGGAGAAAAGTCACTTGGCCTTGATCATATGGGTGATGGCTTGAGGTTGGCCTTGATGCTGTCCCAGCTTTGTCACTTGCTACCACCTGCCTTTTCATGGGCCAGGACTGAAACTCTCTATGCCTTAGTTTCCCCATCTGGAAAACAGATGATCATATTATTTTCCTCATAAAGCTGTAGTGAGAATTAAATAAGAATTACAATTGGTCAGGCGTGGTGGCTCACGCCTATAAACCCAGCACTTTGAGAGGCCAAGGTGAGAGGATTACCTGAGTTCATGGGTTTGAGACCAGCCTGAGCAACTTAATGAGACCGCATCTCTACAATAAATAAAAAAAAAAAAACCTAGCTGGGCATGGTGGCACACACCTGTAGTTCCAGCTACTTGGAAGGCTGAGGCAGAAGGATCACCTGAGCCCCAGCAGGTCGAGGCTGCAGTGGCTGTGGGCATGCCACTGCACTCCAGCCTGGGTGACAGAGTGAGACTCCAACTAAAAAAGAAAAAAGAAAAAAAGAATTACAATCACAGCAATTAAGGTCCAATTATATAATTCAATCAGTTTTAATTCACAAAAACAGCCACATGGTCACAACCCATTACAGACAACTGGTACAGAACATGTGATTGTACCCACCCCCTGTGCATGCCACAGGAACATGAATGTGTGTGCATACAGAATCACGTGTGCACACACAAACACACATTGATGGGCATGCAGAAGAAGGGAAGGAAGGCTGCTCTTGGCCTCTGAAGGGCTTGTAGGAGAGTACTTAGCGAGTGCTGGACATGTGGTAAGTACTGAACGCAGGAAGTGGCGGTTCCGTGGTTATGACTTACAGAGAAGACAGTAACATTTATTGAGCACTTGCTATGGGCTGCCAGGTCCTGAATTAGGGCTTTACGGTGTGTAATCCCCACTGCAGTCCCAGGAGGTGAATGGTGAGGTTCCTATCTAGGCTATGGATGAGGAGACAGAGGGTAAGAGAATCAGAGTCTCTGGCCTGCATCCTTGTGTCTGGGAAGTGGTGAAGACGGGGTTCAAGCCCAGACTGCCTCTTCCCCCTCCGCCTCCAGCCTTCTCACATCAACCCTTTGTTTCACATTAGGCCACCCCTTACACACCTGCGTGCGTGCGCGCACATGCACACATGCACGCGCACACACACATACATGAACGCACCCCTGGCTCTCCTTGGTTGCATCCACTCTGAATAGTACCAATGGCAAACTTCCCTTTAGCCATCTCGTGGTCCTCAAGTGCACAGACCACACAACCTAACCCAAGGTGCTCCCATGAAATGTCAGGGACCTGGCAGGGGACAGATGTCCAACTCTAACTGGGCGATTGAGAAAATTTTATTTTATTTTTGAGACAAGATCTCACTCGGTTGCCCAGGCTGAAGTGCAGTGGTCCTGTCATGGCTCACTACAGCCTTGAACTGCTGGGCTCAGGCAATCCTTCCACCTCAGTCTC
>CAUYQG010180409.1:0-30256 GCA_963574415.1 Tarsius wallacei | reverse complement strand
GTGGTGGGGGGGAGGGCGTGGGGGCGGTGGGCAGCAGGGCGCGGAGGCTGTGGAAAGGCTGCGGAGGGGGCCGCGGGCGGAGCGACTCCGGGGTGTAGCCTGCTTGTCGGGGCGACGGCGTGGGGCGGGGGTGGGGGTTGTGGGGGGAGTCGAGCACCCCTTCCAGTGCGTCTCCCCTCTCCCCTCTTCCTGGTCCTTCCCCATCTCTCTCCCCTCCCTCTCCCTTCCCTTTCTCTCCCCCCGCCCCCCGGCCCACCGTCGCCCACCGGCTCGAGCGGGCAGGGCCCGGGCGCGGGGCGGGGCAGCGTCTACCAGCGCGGAGAGTGGGGGCCGCCCGGTCCCGCCGCCCTCACGCAGGTGCGGCCACCGCGCCCCGCGGACATGTGGCGGGCCTCGTAGGGTTAGGTGTGGTCGCAGGTACGGGGCGGGGTTCTCCTGGGGCCCGGGAGGCTGTTCATTTTTGGAACCTTCCGTGCTCCGTGTGGGGTTTGCACACGGTAGATGGGGAGCGGGCTGCTGTCGTCTGGGGGTCGCAGACCTCCGCGGATGGGGCCTGCTTGACGTGGGGGAACAACCGCGGACTCCGCTTAGCCTGGCCGAGGGCTCCTGCCCCGCCCCCGGAACGGGTGGAGATGGGGGAGACCGGAGAGACGGGAGTGTCCAGCCTGGACAGTCGCTTCCTCGCATCCAAACGAGGCAGACTTCATGCTCGCGAGGGCTCCCTCATCGAGGGCCTCTTTGCTGTGGGCGTCAGGGTCTGGGCGGCCCGTTATCAGCATCAGTCAACCCCACAGGTCCTCCAAGGTCCCCATCCTTGTCAGAGTCCCCACTCTGGCTGTTCTAGGTTGAGTCTGTGCATCGCGCTGTGCTGGGATCCAGGGGAAGCAGGAGAGAAGGACTGCCGCTGTTTCTCGGGGTTCTTTGGCAGCCACTTCTTGCCACTTCTCCCAGCAGCAAATTGTGGGGGAGGGTGGGGGAAGGCCAGGGCTTCCTGTCTCCCAGAGCCCACCCAGGCAGGACGGCACCTCTGTGCCAAAGGTCATCGAATGGGGCGAGGGGAGCGGTGGGAAAGTCTGGTCCTCCCTCCTCTGTCCCATGCGAATTGTTTTTAATCGTAATACTGTTATCTATTTGTGTGTGGGTGAAATGGTTTTCATGCCACAGAGATATTATTATACTCCCAGAATAAATTGAGGGCAGCCATAGACAGCGATTGATCTGGTGTGTATGCAACGCCCTTACTATTGTGCATTTACAGTGAGGACTACGTGTTGTCTGTTATGTAAGAGTGACCCACTTTAAAACTTTACCATTTATTAAATAGGATATCTTGTGATTTACCTGTCCTCAGAGGAGATGGCCCTGAGTTATATGGTATAGTAGGCTGGAAGATGGCCACCTAAAAATCCCCAGAGCCAGTAAATGGTCCAAGGGAAAAGGGTCTTTGTGTATGTGAGTAAATCAAGTATCTTGAACTGGGGCGATTACCATGAATTTCTAAATGGGCCCTAAATGGAAACACAAAGGTCTGAAGAGGGAGGCAGAAGGAGTTTTGAAAGGGACCTAGAGAAGAAGGCAATATGACCACGGAGACAGAGATGGGAGTGATGCTACCACAAGTCGAGGAATGCTGGCAACCACCAGAGCTAGGACAGGCAAGACAATGACTCTCCTGGAAACTTAAGAGGGAGGAAAGCCCTGTCAGCACCTTGATTTTTTCCTGTGAGTCTGATTTTAGATGTCTGGCCTCCCAAACTGAGAGAATAAGTTGCTTTTGTGTTAAGCCACCAATTTTGTAGTAACCTCATAAGTCACATAGCATCCTCTGTTGATGAATGTTTTAAAATCCTCCAGCTAGGGTGGTAGAAAGGATGTGGCAGTGGAGACTGCTATATATTTTCCTAATCCTGTAAATTCTAAGGGAAGGATTTGGATGGGGAATTTGGTAAGAAGAGAAAAGAAATTAAGTGGTGTATAGAAAAAAGGTAGTCTAGCACTTGAAGCAATTTTTTTAAAGCACTTGAAGAGTATTTTAATTATTACATCACTGTATTTGCTCTGGCTGAAAAGAATATAGGTAAAAAGTGACCAAGGCATGATCCTTTGCTAAGTCATTATTGGTTATCCATCATATGAATATCAAATAAGAGTTGCAGACACCTGAGTTTGGAGGCCAGGCCTAGGGAGTACAGATGTGTTTCCACATGGTGGGATATTAAAATATGGCTAAAAGTAGTCTGGGTGTGGTGGCTCACGCCTGTAATCCAGGTACTTTGTGAGACCTAGGCAGGAGGTTTGCTTGAACCCAGGAGTTCAAGATCAGCCAAGGCAACATAGTGAGACCTTATCTCTTCAAAAAAGAAAAAGAAAAAAAATGAGCTGGACATGATGGCGCACGCCTGTAGTATCAGATGCTTAGGAGACTGAGGTGGAAACACTGCTTGAGCCCAGGAGGTCGAGGCTACAGTGAACCGTGATCACACCAATGCACTTCAGCCTGGGTGACAAAGTGAGAACCTGGCTCAAAAAAAAAAAAAAAAGACTAAAAGCAACCTCTAGTCATCCAGGATAAAGATATTGGGGAGTTTTTAAGATGAAGAAAAAAGCAGTGTTCGGGTTTAATTGATTCACTTCTGGGACTCTGGCAACTAATTTACACTTCCTACTCTCATTTTCCCAGTCTGCTTTCTTTCTACACTGCTTTCTGAAGGGTAGTTTACATACCATAAAGTTCACCTATTTTATGTGTACAATCCTGTGATGTTTAATACACATAGAACTGTTTGGTCAGCTCCACAGTTCGGGTTTAGAACAAACGATCCTCTTGCCTGTTAGTGGTCAGTCCCCACTGCCAGCCTCCATGCCATCCACTGGGTCACTGGCCTGCTTTAGAGTTGGGTTTTAGCCCTCCTGTGAGACTGTTCCCACAGCTTTATAATTGGCCTCTACCTACACTCGAGGGTCATGTGCCCTGATCAAACTCCTGCAAGGACTTTCCACTGCAATTGGAATATACCCCAAAGCCCTCAGTGCGTGGCCTTTGCAGGGACCCATGAGCTCCACCCTGCTAGCCTCACCAGCATCTTCTTGGATATTTTAGGAAAGGAGCTGATATGCACAGCGTCTCTTTGGGGCACAGTACAAGGGTAGCAGACCATGGTGGGTGGCTCTCAACCTCCTGTGACTACCTAGCACCTCATGAACCCTTTTCCTTGGCAGTCAGTGAATATGGAGCTCTTCTCATCTTAGGGCCTTTGTGTATGGTATTTCCTTTTAAGAAGTTATCTGGCTTTCTGTAGGACTGACACATTTTTGTCATTCAGCTTAATGTCACCTCCTCAGAAAGGCCTTCCCTGGCCTACCTTAACTAGAGTGACCTCAACTCCATCTCTTGGTGTACCCCTAGCATGTGTTATTTTTTTCATCACACTAAATCATTCTCCAAAATAATTCTCCAAAATATTTGTCACAATGGGGTCTTGCCGTGTTGCCCAGGCTGGTCTTGAACTCCTGGTCCTTCCACCTCAGCCTCCCACAGTGCTGGGATTACAGTTATGAGCCACCACTCCCAGCACCAAATTATATTTTTGATTTTTTCCCTTTGTGTCTCTCTCTCTCCCCGTTGGAATATAAATTTATGAGGATAGAAACTTGACTAGTCTTGATTTTAGATAGCTCTACCTCTAGTATTTATAGAAAAATGATTCATAGCAGCAATGCATCGCAAACTGTAAAAATGCAAACAGTAGAAGTTAATTGTTATCAAATGCTTGCTATGTGCCAGGCCCTGTGCTAAGTGCTTCATAAGCTTGACTTATTTCATTGATGTTGGAGGTATGTCCTCCGAAAACAGTTCCCTAAATTAAATTGGTTTTTCAGAGGCATTGGGCAGTTTTCTTTCTCCTCTTGGCATGTTGATTGTCAAGACCAGACCAGTGTACATTGCCACCAGTAATATAGTATTAACTCTCTTTCTCCAAATCCCTCCAAACTGAGATAGAGAGGTTTTTGAGAAGTTTTTGTTAGGAAGAAAAGGAGAAACAAAAACAAAGTCCAAATCAAAGCAGAACCCTGGAATAGTGTGACTGGCTGGGGGCACAGCGAGTGTGACTTCTGCTGGAGTTCCGTGTGGCCAGGGGAGTGACTGCCAGTAGAAATGTGCTTTCACATAAAAGGAAAAAATAACAGTTCTTGTTTCTGTTATTACTATCTGTGTGTGTTTTAGGTGTTGTCAAGATCTTAAGTGATGAAAATGAACTTGTGAATTAATTGCACTTTTTGAAAATAATAAATTTCGGTTAGCAAAAGTATATCAATAAGCAGATTTAAAATATTTTTTTTTTCAGGTGTTAATTAGAATAAGTGAAAATAAGAATATCCAGAAATTAAGGTATCTTTTGTTTTACTTCTAGTTATGTTTAAGAATTGTGAATATATATAACTGATATACTATTTCTCATACCTATGTCTATATATAACTTATTTTCAAAAACCTGAAGTGTTGAACTTGATGAATGGACTGACTTTGAAAAAAATCTTGAAGGACTTTATCTCTGTGGTTTTCAGACGGCATGCAGAGGAGCCCTCTGTATTCCATAGGGGTGTCTCTGGGGCTCAAAAGATTTTAAAAAGGCTTCTACTACCTTGAAAATGTTAAAACACAACTAATTTCCTTTAGTAAAGATGGAAATTGTGGCTGAGAGATATAGGAAGGTGCGCCCATGCTCTCACAGCTGACCGATGACAGAATTACAATTCCTGACTTTCTGCATTCTATGCTTCTTCCATATTGCCTCCCTGCTAATGTTACATACAGGCAAAGGATAATCTTTTTTTTTGAGTCAGAATTTCACTCTGTTGCCCAGGCTGGAGTGCAGTGGCACGTTCACAGCCATAGCAGCCTTGACCTGCTGGGCTCCTTCTGCCTCAGCCTTCCAAGTAGCTGGATCCATAGGCGCGCACCACCACGCCTAGCTAATTTTTTATTTATTGTCGAGATGAGGTCTTACCAAGTTGCCCAGGCTGATTTCCAACCCTTGGGCTCAGGCAATCCTCTCATCTCCGCTTTCCAAAGTGCTGAGATTACACCATGCCCGGTAGGATGATCTTAAATAGCTTAATTCTAGATTACATTGCAATAGTCCCCAAGTTTAGTCAAGGCAGAGTAACCCCACTTTCTCTTTTCTTAGTGGACCTATATGAAACTTATTTCCAAAACTTTTATCTAAATAAATAAAAAATATAGCCATTTATTGTGAGAAAGTGAGTTAGCATGCACTGCTTAAATTATAAAGATAGTATTGCAATTCATGTTATCACTATCATATTAGGTGATACTTTATACATGTATAATGAGGCAGGTACTATATATAAGGCCTGCACGTGAGTTATCTCAGTTAACCCCTTATTCTTTTGAGGCCTGTATTCTTAATCTTGATCTTATAGTCGTACAGGGGATAAACACTATTCTCAGGGTGACATACCTAGTAGATCACAGGCTAGGATTTGGACTCTAACAATCCATGACAACATGTAGAGAAAAAGCGTGACGTAAGAAGCAGACATTGAGAGCGATGTGCAGTTAGTTAGCAGTAAACAAGAACTTAGGCAGTAAAGTGCTGTTCAGTGTGGACTCTTTTCCTTATGTTTCTGAGATGGTACCAGCCCAGATCTGTTTACTTGGATCAATCCTGGGGTACCTCTGAATTTGCCAAGGAAATTGCACTTGGACCTCACAAATTTATTTTAAAAAAATGCTGTACTGGACCCTTAGAAATTTGCAAAGAGGATAATCTTAAGTATTCTTATCACAAAAGCAAAAAAAAAAAAAAGAGAGAAGATGGAAGGAAAGTTTTTGAAGATGACGGATCTGTTTATGACATTGAGTATGGTGGAGGTTTCGTGGGTGTGTACTTATCACCAGTCTTGTTAAGTTGTATACATGAAATAGTACAGTTGTTTTATGTGTCATAATAGCTCAATAAAGTGATATGTAAAAGTGGGGGGAAAAGAACTTCCCAAGGCAAACACATCTGCAGAGTGGTTCTAGGAGAGGATTAGGTCAGTTCTATAAAATCCCCTGCCTCGGGTCTCTGTGGAAGGCAGGGTGGTTCATCATTCCAGGGCCTGGAGTCAGTTGATGAATCCAGGTATCTAATCAGAGCATCCATTATAAGTAATCTGTAGCCAATCAAAATAGGGCCTGGCTTCTAAATCAATTTGCTGTGGAGACAGCTGCTCATTCTATCATCATCACAGGAGGGGTCAACCTTCAGTGGCAACCATAAGGAAGGAAGTCAAGGTGAGGCCTGTTCACCTTGGGAAAGTGCAAGTGCACAGCCTTTTAGAATTCAAGGAGAAGGAATGAGAACCCAGGAGATACTTTCAGGCCTTTTAGCTCAACTGTATAACAAATACCAAAGCCCGTTTGTAACTGATTTTCCTCCAAAAGTCTCTTCTTTGTGGTCCTTCCTTGGTTTCTAAGGCCTTTTCTGCAATATTCCAATTAAATAACTAGCGTAGAATGTTTACATAGCTATGACTTATCAGAAATGTGAGCCTGCTTTCGATGTGAATCTGTTCATGATTTTAAACCAGGCGGAATTGTTCATAATAGACTTTGGGCATACCAGAAAAGGCTAAGATCTCACCTCTGTATTTTATGCAGAGATTTAGAACAAACACACTTAAATTCAGATTATAATCCCAGATCAACCGAGTGCAGAGTTTTAACAATTTTGTGATTTGATTGAGGCAAACTTTCTTTTCCCAGGAATCCTTCATAATTTCATATGCTTTATGCCTGAAAATAGGCATAATATTTCAATTTTTATAGTGTCACAAGAGTAGAGAAACACTGAACGACTTGATCAAATTGAGAATGTGGTCAATCTAAAATAACGAATATCTGAATTACAAATATTTTAAAAAATACATATTTAATTGCTCTAAGGCACATAAAATAACATTGGCAAATAGAGGTACTAAGTGTCTTCTTCACAAATAAATAGTTTTTGTATTGTTATTGTTTTGTTTTGTTGAGACAGGGTCTCACTCTGTCACACTGGCTGGAGTGCAGTGGCACGATCATAGCTCACTGCAGCCTCAAACTCCTGGGCTTAAGCCAATCCTCTGGCCTCAACTTCCTAAGTAGCTAGGACTACAGATGCGTGCCACCCCTCCCGGCTAGTTTTTTTTGTTTTTATTGTTTGTATAGATGAGTTCTCACTGTGTTGCCTAGGCGGTTCTCGAAATCCTGGCCTCAAGCCATCCTCCTGCCTTAGCCTCCCAAGGTGCTGGGATTACAGGTGTGAGCCACCACACCATGCGCAAATGGTTGAAAACTCTTCATTAAGTAAATAAACTTGTGCTGTCTTCTTTAAACTACTAATTTTCTAAGAAAAAATCCCCCTCTGAAAGACTGCCGCTTTCCAGTGGTACTGAGTCAATGAATTTATTGCTCATCATCTTATGTCAAGTAAACAAGTGTGGTTTCCACATGAGAATATTCTAAAGTCAAACCTTCCTCTTTCTACTCTTCCCTCTTCTTTAATTTATAGTTTCAGTTCTGTTTACCTTGCTCTCCAGTTCTGTTTCCTGCAAGACACTGACATTTTTAGTATTGGATTTGTATTTGATTTCCCAATACTGGGCTGTGTGGGCTGTGGCATTCCTTTATGCTTTTTATCTGTCTGTAATTTATGATACTATTACTCAGTAATTTGAATTTTCTTAGTGCCATTCATCATTCTGAAGAATCCCAAAATATGCCATTTTAATGTGTAAGTAAAATTACACTACAAACAGTCATGATAAAACTTGTTTAATGAGAAGGGTGTCTTTTTCTCCAAAATGGCAGACTCTTCTAGTTAGAACATTCAAATTGCCTAGCAATCTTGACTAACATGCCATTTGTTACCATTCTTTATGGAATATCTCCCTATCTACTACTAATTTCCTAAGAAATGATAGCACAAAACATATTAAGGTAGAATTTATCTTTAATTGTAGTTTTGACAGATGGTACTTCAGTAATCAAAAGTAAGAAAGTGTGAGTGAGATGAAAAGGAATTCTGTTCCATAAAAACTCTGTTTAGCAGCTCCTGGATTTTTTAGAAAAAATTTTAACACTATCTACTTACAGTCATGAAGTAATGTGAAAACAATCAGCAGTGTGTTATATGTGACCTTCTTTCTATCACTTTAGTGGTCCTTATTTACATTCGTTTTTTTTTCTTAAGGAGCCAGTATTTTGACTCACCAATTTGATTTATTGTTTTTCTGTTTTGTATCTCAATTTCTGCTTTTATCTTATTTTTCCTACGTGTGCTTTCTTTTAATTTACCTCGTGTTCCATCTTTTTGTGTTAGAGATTTAATTAATTTATTTTCAGTCTTTCATTTTCATTAACGTAAGTATTTAGGGCTAGGCATTTTCCTCTTTTCACTACTTTAATATATCTCACATATTCTGATAGTGTTTTCATTATTATTTTTCAGAAATTCTTTAATTTGTCTTTATATTTCCCTTATCACACAAGAGTTAATAGAAGATCTTTTAATTTCCAAGTGGAAAGGCCTTTTTAGTTTTGGGATTTCATTTTTAATTTTTAACTTTATTACTGTGACCAGAGCGTAGTGTTTGTAACATTTCTACTTTATGGAACCTACTCATCTTTTGTTTGTGCCCTAGAATATGGTTGATTTTTTTGTGTGAATGTGCCATGTGCCCTTGAGAGGAAAGTATATTCTTTTTTTCTTTTTCTTTTTTTTTTTTTTTGAGTGGAGTCTCACTCAGTCACCCAGACTGGAGTGCAATGGCCACTCCCGCAGCCTCGACCTGCTGGGCTCTGGCGATCCTTCCGCCTCAGCCTTCCAAGTAGCTGGAACTACAGGTGCGCGCTACCACGCCCGGCTAATTTTTTTGACTTATTGTAGAGAGGTTTCACCAAGTTGCCCAGGTGGGTCTCAAACCCGCGGGCTCAGGCAATTCACTCACCTCGGCCTCTCAAAGTGCGGGATTACAGGCTGAGCCACCGAGCCCGGCCGGAAAGTATATATTCTCTATCATAAATTATAGTGCTTAATATATAGCCAAAGGGTCTACCTTAGTGATTATTTTATCTAGATTGTTTATATCCTACTTTTTTTTTTTTATCCAGTTGACCTAATGCTAAGTAACCTGTAAAGCTTTTCATTATTACTGTATTTCTGGTTTTTATTGGATCTTTTGTGGTTTGTGCTTTGTCTAAGTGATTGCCATATTATATGCTACATATGTTTATTGTGGAATGTGACTATTATCTTAAAGTGCCCCTTGTCTTACTTAATGCTCTTTGGCTTGAAAACTGCTTCGTTTGGTGTCAGAATTTTAACCCATGCTTTCTTATTGTTTTCATTTGCCTGGCAAATTTTTGTCCATCCTTATTTTTAGCCTTCTTGAATCTGTGTGTTTTGAGCATACTTCTTGTGCCCAGTGCTGAGTTGTTTCTTTATGAACCAATTTGAAAATTCTTTTCTTTCAATAGGCGTGTTAAGTCCCTTGTGTTTATCTACATGACCGTTATGTTTGATCTAAATTCTGTCATTTTCACATTATTGTGTTGTGGCATAATTACTGTATGTATTAAATTATATTTGCTGCTCTTAACTGGTGTTTCTTGTTTATGTTTTCTTTTTAAAATTATTTTGTCACTTAATAAGGTTTGTATCTTTTTTTTTTTTTTTTTTGAGTTGGAGTCTCACTCTGTTGCCCAGACTGGAGTGCAGTGGCCGCTCCCGGAGCCTCGACCTGCTGGGCTCCGGCGATCCTTTCCGCCTCAGCCTTACAAATAGCTGAAACTACAGGCGCGCACTACCACACCCGGCTAATTTTTGATTTATTTTAGAGATGAGGTCTCGCCAAGTTGCCCAGGCGGGTCTCGAACCCGTGGGTTCAGGCAATTCACTCACCTCAGCCTCCCAAAGCGCGGGATTACAGGCTGAGCCACAGAGCCCGGCTGTGTTAATGCTTTTTATAGTATACCAGTAAGCACCTTTTTTCTGACTTACCTTTTACTTTTGGTCAGTTTTAAATGATATTACATATTGCAACCTGTTACCTTCCTACCAGCCAGTGATTTTCTCCTTCCCCCCTTTCCTCCCTTCTCCTCCCACTTGTGGTTATATTTGTTCTTCTTTGTTACCAGATGATATTTCTATCCCTCTTCAGTGCCATTACCGCACACTTGTTGCAGTCTCAGCTCTACAATGGAATATTTAAATGTTCACCGTCAGTTCTTTTGCAGTGCCTTCCCAGTCTTTTTATTTGTTTGTTTTTAATGTTTGTCTTTACCCTTTTTTTCCACATTTTATTTACAAAAATTAAAAAATGCAAAAATGGAAAGATTTTCACCAGCAGTTAACACTTTACCAGTCATGTTTTGGCTGGGTGGAGCTTGTCTTCTCTAGTAGAGAGGCCTAGAAGAGGCACCTGGCTAGAGTGTTCTGACACATTCAAACCTATTTTTCTGTGACTTTGAACCCCTTGAAGGAGATCTTGGTTGGATGTGATATCCTTGGTTTGTACGTTCCTTTCTTGAAAATACTGTTCCACCACTGTCTTGATGTGTGTATTGTTTTTGAATAGTCCGATGCCTGTCTAATCCTCTTGCCTTTGTAAATTATTTCACTTTTTTTTTTTTTTGCCTGCAGGTCCTGAGAATTTTCTCATAGTCTTTAAAGTCATCATATTGTTTTACTAGGCTATATCTCAGAGTTGATCACTGTGGGTCAATGTTCCCTGGTATGGAAAATGTAGATCAAAGTCTTCATTTCTAGAATTTTTTTTTGGACTGTTTTAAATAATAGTTCTGTTTCATTGTTCTGATTTTTCCTTCCAGGTATGAATGCCAGTTATGTTCAGCCTCCTCTGCCTGTCTTCCATTTCAATCTTCCTCTCTCACCCTTTTTACTGCCTTATCTTGTTTTTCATTCTCTTGGTGGCTTTCATGATTTTCTTCAATGCCCTTATTAAATTTTCATTATAATCTGTCACACCTTGCATACCTTGTCTTTTGGTTTTGTTCCTGACATACTTTTGTCTTTTTCTTCTCTGTCTTTCCTGATTTAAGTCAGTGCTTGTTTCTTGTTTGTATGCTTGCTTTTGTTTCTGGATCATTTCTATACTTAGGCTTTACATCTTTTATTCAATGGTGACTTTTCACTCTCCTAAGTGCTTATTTGAAAATGTTTAGTTCAGTTTGGAGCATGGTGTCCAGTTTTCTTTGACTTCATATTAGTTGTTTGTGGGAGAGACTTTTCATTGGTTCACATTTTCTGACGCTGTGCAGTAGTAATTCCATGTAGATCTAGTCTGCTTTTGCTGACTCCTGTTCATTTTATGGCAGGGTTCCTGGACTGAGAGCACCCACTGCCCTCCTGTGGGAGTGGAGGGTGGAAGGAGGAATGGTGTGTCTTGCTTCTGCTTTGTTTCTGCTGATTCCTCAATATTCCCCTCTCATTTCTTTTTACCCTTGACTACCATGTCTTCGGGTGAGGATACCTCTTCTCTCTGTCTGATTCTCCCCAAGCAACACTGCTTCTCAGAGGCTGCTGCTTCTTCCAATCCCTACCCCACGGTCAGGGCCGTGGACTGTCAGGTTCCCATCTGTGCTTCATATTTTGGCTTTTGTTTTTTCATGTCTGGGGGTGAATTTGTCTATGCTTCCTCTGTCTTCTGCTCAACTCGCCCTCCCATTTTCCATACCCACAGGCTTGCAGTAGTGATAGGAGGGCTGTGAAGACTCTTGGGAAAACAACTCCCTCTACCCACAGGGAATTTGAAGGTTGTGGTACTCTCTGTCTTTAGTGATGCTAAAGGCATGGAGCATCTTGTCGGTTTTATGGTTGTTTTGGAAAGATAGGGGGAGATTTGGAATCAGAATATGACCATATCTGATTCCAAATCCAGAAGTTCCCTCTTGACCTAACCTAAAACTGTAAGCACTATTTGATATCAAAGAAGTTTTTCAACTTTTATTAATGATTTCTAATTTTCTGATCTGTGATTTTTGCTAAGAAGACATTTTCTTCCATTATTTGACAGTGTAACTTTATGAGAGACTTAAGAGAAGAGCTGTGCCCCAAATTAGAGCACTAAGTATCATAATAATTAAAGTATTTTTTTATTTTCAGGTTGTCTTTAATAACCCTCTTGGCCATTAAAATTAAGCATTTTCCTAAGATTTGTTCACACTAATTTTGTGTAATAATAAAGTATTTCTGTATAATTAATTATTTTCCTGGAGAACAAGTTATTACTCAATTCCAAATACTGACAAAGTCGATTCTTGTTTTTCTTTCTTTTTTTTTTTTTTTTTTTGAGTTGGAGTCTCACTCTGTCGCCCGGACTGGAGTGCAGTGGCCGCTCCCGGCCACCGCAGCCTCGACCTGCTGGGCTCTGGCGATCCTTCCGCCTCAGCCTTCCAAGTTGCTGGAACTACAGGTGTGCGCTACTACGCCTGGGTAGTTTTTGATTTATTGTAGAGATGAGGTCTCACCAAGTTGCCTAGGCGGGTCTCGAACTCGCGGGCTCAGGCAATCCACTCACCTCAGCCTCCCAAAGCGCAGGATTACAGGCTGAGCCACCAAGCCCGGCTGGTTCTTGTTTTTCTATGAACTTTTTTCACATAGCTCCTTATTAATGAAGATTGAATTCCTTTCTTTTGTAGACAAGACCAAAGGAAGCAAGCAGGGAAGCACTCATATTTCAAGATCTCTAAGAAGAGGTAGCAATATTTAATATGGAACCAAAAACTTGTGAATCGAATAATGAAGATCTTTTATCAAGTAGTGGCATCGCATCCAATGGAGGTAATGCCCTGTATAAAAAACAAAATGAGAAAAAATGAGAATCAAGCAGTCTTCATAATATTCATCCAAGCCCTTATTTTTTAATGTATTGTTTCTAACTGGGCAAACTATGGTTATGAATACCCACCAAATTGTTTGTAATTCTGTTTTATTTTTTAGTCAGAGTCTCACTCTGTTGTCCAATGGAGTGCAGTAGCACTGATCACGGCTCATCATAGCCTTGACTTCCTGGGCTCAGGCGATCCTTCTGCCTCAACCTCCCAAGTAGATGGGACTACAGGCACATGCCACCACACCTGGCTAATTTTTTGGTAGAGATGATATCTTGCTATGCTCTTGAACTCCTGGGCTCAAGCAGTCCTCCTGCCTCAGCCTCTCAAAGTGCTGAGATTACAAGTGTGAGGCACTATGCTTGATTGTAATTCTGCTTTTTGTAGAAGAAATTGCTTAGTCTTTTAAACTAGAATATCCAGTTTTTAGCATATGTTTACATTGCCTGTGTGGTTTAAAAATTGTTTCTGCATTCAGGTACTTCAACCTCAACATATTTCCCATGTTTTCTTTTTCTTTTTTTTTTTTTTTTTTTGAGTCAGAGTCTCATTCTGTCTCCCAGGCTGGAGTGCAGGGTCACGCTCACGGCCACTGCAACCTTGACCTGCTGGGCTCAGGCCATCCTTTTTCCTCAGCCTTCCAAGTAGCTGGAACCACAGGCACGTGCCACCACACCCGGCTAATTTTTGGTTTATTGTAGAGACGAGGTCTTGCCAAGTTGCCCAGGCTGGTCTGGAACTCTGGACTCAGGTAATCCTCTCACCTCCACCTCTTAAAGTGCTAGGTTTGCAGGCGTGAGCCAGCACGCCCGGCCCCCATGTTTTCTTAATGCCTTCTCTTCTCCTTGTGTTTTATGGTCTACCCTATGTCAGAATTCTGTATCATTTGGACTGCTTGTCTCTCACCTGCTCCCACATCCAGTCAGGTACCAAGTCTAGCTGCTGCTCCCCTCAGAAATGTCTCTTGAAACTATTCTCCCTCTCCATTCCCATCACTACAGTTTTAGTGCAGGCCCCCATTATCTCTCATCCAAATTATTTTAATCAAACGGTTGCAGGCAAGAAAACAAATACAGATGGAATAAATCAGTGATATTTAATACAGGGATTGGTGACATAGGTGTTAAAACAGCTGTGAAGCCTAAAGGGCTGAAATGACCCAGATATGAGCCACTACCACCCCTTGGGCTAGAAAGACAATGAGAAGAGGGGCTGTGATAAGGGCGTAGAAGTTGGAGCTAGAACCCCAGAGACGGCTACCTGGAGGAAGCTGAAGCCACCACTAGCTGCCAAATTCCCACTTGGGGAAGAGTGAGGGGGCAAGACCTTGGCTTCACCCCTTCTGCTGCCTTCTGCTCTTCCATCCACTTTTCCCTTTGCAAACCTATCAAGAAACACATTGGAAAAGGAGCCTGAGGAAAGTAGTTCTCTACAACACTTCACAGAGAAGGTGAAGACAGGGAATGGATTCAAGGGCAATCAGGCAGATTACCTGTACTTTCCCTGCCTTGCCGCTCTCTTCTAATTGATTCTTTTTGTTGTTATTGTTGCTAATGTAATGGTATATCTCAGAAGTCAGATCCAGTTAAATCTTTTCTGGTGTGGCACAGGATCATCACAGATATAATTCATGCTTTAGTGCATCCAACGTTTATTCTCAGTTGCAGGTCTGTTGTTTTACCTGTGTTGTCAGACACCTTTATTTCAGTGCCCTTATTGCATAATAGTTTCTGCTTCTCAGGACACTCAGCATCACGTGCCACTGTCACCTCCAGCCTACTATACCCATCTTCCCTTCCCCCTCCACTCCCTCACCCTCCACATAGTTGCATCCCTCATAGTCATCATGGGCACTTGGCTCCTGGGTCTTCTCTCCCTTCTTAGGCATAGCATCCTTTCATACTGTCCACGTGGATGACCCATCTAAGATCTTAGACTCATGGCTTCTTGACCTCTTAAGTTCCTACCTTGACCTTGAGTCCAGCCACCCACTCCCTTATCCTGGATCTTATTACCAAGAATTGGTGGGCTTCTGAAATGCAGCTTTCTGTCTTCTAACCATCTCACTGTCTTATTCCTAGAGAGCACCTCTTTTTCTGCCTCATGATGATAGTGGTACTCAACTGAGGCCCCAAGTCAAAATCACTTTTTGCAACTTTAAACATTTAAATGGCTTATGTATACTGGAGACTCTGATTCTGTAAGTCTGAAGTAGGACTCAGGCACCACTGGATTTGTTTTAAGCTCCCCAGGTGATCCTGATATATAAAGGTTGAGAATATCTGCTCGAGATTCTGTCATTTTCTCCTCAATTACCAGCTTCTTCCCATCCACACTGTGTTTTTTTGTCCTTCACTTTTCAGCTAGTCACTTGCCAATGCCCACAACTTCCTTTCCCCTTATTATGTTGCTCTCTTGCAGGAAAATCCAAATCCTTATCAGGCTGACAGTGGCTCCATGCTTATACTGGGCTGCTGCAAGATTTTGTATTTATTAGAGAAAATACCCAAATGTGGACTTTCCACTGGTTTACCACTTCAACGTTATGGTCTCTCATCTCAGCAGGACACTGCTAGGAATCTCTCTCAAGAAATTGGCCAGGTCTTCCTTCTGTTTTCTATCACACTTGTTTCAGAATTATACCAGCTCAAGTCCCTTCCCCTGTCACCTTCTTTCTTGCTTTCAGATAGCATCCTTTCCTTGTTTCTAGATAAAATAGCAGCCCTTGTGCTTGTCCTCTCTTACCATCTCTCATCCTGCCCCCAAGGCCTACTTTCATTCATAGTTCATGCCTCCTTCCCTCGGAGCAGGCGGCTTCGTAGTTCACTACCCATACTTTACTTCTCATGCCCACTGTCACCACTCCGTCCTCCTCAGAGACTTGGCTCTAGAAACTCTCCCTGCCCACTCTGATGTCTTCAGTCTCTTCCTCACTGTTTACACTCCTCCCCCAATAAAAACATGCTGTGCCTCTCCCAATGCAAAACACTAACAAATTCATAGAGCACACGTTAAAACAACGACAGAAGCTTTTTTTCTCAACCTATGCCTTCCTTATCTCTCCTTTTCTTCGTAGCTGTGCCTTCCAGATTTAAAAAAAAGTCTGTCTTCGCTGTCTTTATTTCATCACCATCCATTCACTAGACTGCCTTATGGCTTTTGAGCCTAGTATTCCAGTGAAATCACTCTGGCCAATGTGACCAGATTTCCCCTCTTTCCTAAGTTCAGTGTACCCTTTTCCCTGGTTTTTGTTTTGAAATTTTCCCAAGTTGAAGAAAATGGAAAGAATAGTTCAGTGTATACCTTATATACTCTTCAACTAAATTTGCCAATTGTGGGCACTTTATATTTCCTTTATTCCTATGTCTACGGTATGTATTTCGTTTTGTTGACCTATGTGAAAATAAGCTGAAAGCGATCATGATTCTTGCCTCAAAACCTGAATATGCACCTCCTAAGACTAAGTCTGATTTTCTACATAACCACATTATGATTTATAAGACAATTACTGTCAATGCTGTATCATCTAATGTGTTTATATTTAAATTTCTCCAGTTATTCCCCTGAAGAAGTCTTAGGTATTTTTTTTTCTAATCTAGAATCCAGTCAAAGATTATAAATTATGTTTGGTTATTTGGTCTTTCGTCCTTTAAATCTATAATCAATGTCTCTCTCTCTTTCTCTCTCTCTCTCTTTCTCTCTCTCAGTATTGGCTTTATTTTAAGAATTTGGACCAATTGTATTATAGAATGTCCTCCATTCTATATTTTTAAAAATTGTTTTTCATGTTTAGATTCAGATTAAACTCATTTGACCAGAGCTTTACATAAGTGATATATATTTTTTACAGCGTACATCAAGGAACACATAATGCCACATCCTACTAATTTAAAGTTACATTTCCCCCTTTATAATTAATAAGTAATTTGTAGGGTATCCTTTGAAACCTTGTGAATATCCTTATACTAAATAATTCTTCATCTAGTGGTTTCAGCATCAACTGAAGATCCTTGCCTGAATCACTTATTACATTAATGATTTTCTAATTGTGTCAAAGTTATTAGCAGGCATTCTTCAGGAAAGAAAAACTTTCCTTATTATTATTATAGACCCGTAGATTTTTTTTAAAATTCAAAATTCTATACCATACTGCTGTCACTACTGTGTTTGAAGCTCAATTGTATCAAATTAGGCCAGCCCCTTTTAACTGACTCTGTGTCTTTTTCAATACATGACCCCACTTTATTGCTTTTTGACACATCAAAATGTTCCAGGCTCACTCTATATTTTGTCTGTTTTCTCAGACGTGGAATCAGTCGTTTTGCTAAGAAGTTCTGGTTCCTTTTAGGAGGGATTCATATTTAGAAACCAAGATCTGGTGAGCATATTGCTACCAAGGTGCCATTGTGTCTAGGACCTTTCAGTGGCTAAATTTGGAAATAAATTTTTTATCATAGGTTATAAGCACTGAAAATTCAAATTTAAATCTGATACCTTAGAGTTCTTTCTTGTCTTCCCCATTCCATATTTGTATCTCCCCTACAATGAAAATTTTCAAAAACTTGAGTATATTTATTCATGTTGTCTGTTATACAGTACACATGAGACAGTTTTAGAATTGTAATACTACCACTATTAACAACATACTCACTAAGTGAAGTTTACTGAGCCTGGCTGTACAGTTAGGGTACTGTGTTCTAAAGTTATTGGAAGGAATTGTTTTCTCTGTGAAGTTATGTTATCAATTTACTTATTCACCTAGGTTTACTTGATTCTGTTAGCATTTGATTCAATTTTAAATATATATATAACATTTGTATGGCTCAAAAGTAAAAGCTTTATAAAAAGGTATACACAACAGGGTCTTGCTCCCATCCTATTCCTTTTACTGTTTTCCCCCATCCCTATGCCCCTGTAGATACTGTTTTAATGGGCTTCTGTTTTAATTCTTCCAGTGTTTCTTTTTGCAAAATTAAGCATGACACACACACACACACACACACACACACACACACACACACACACACACACACACTTTTTTCCCCTATCTTAGAAAGAGGGGAATTTATCTCTACCTCTTCAAGGAAGGAATATCAAATAATTTTGGGGCATATTTTAAAAACACCACAGTTTGCCCTCTGGTCATAAATTATTTACATTTTCTCACATGCAAAATACATTCACTCCCTCCCAAGAAGGCCCCTAATGGTCTCATCCCATCACAGTATCAGTTCAAGGCCCAAATCGCCTTATCTAAATTAGGTTCAAGTGTGGGTGAAGTTCCTCTGCTGTAATTCTTCAAGCATAGTTCGTTGAGCAGAGTTCCTCTTGACTGAAGACCCATAACACCCAACATGCAATGGTAGGGCAAGAATAGGAAACACTGTCAACACTCCTAGCCAGAAACAGGGAATCAGGAGCACATGGATCCATCATAATTCTGAAATCCAGCAGGTTAGGACTCAAGCCTGGAAATGATTATCCATAGTTCCTGGCTCTGCTTTTGGGACCCTTGAGTCTGACTTGGAGTTATCCTTCTTTTTGAATAAAGGTAGCATGTTTCTGGCTGAATGGTCTTTTTAGCCTGCTTGTGGAAATTTAGGAGTTCAGAGGCCTCTTGTCTCATATTGTCTCTGTCCCTCAATCCAAGACAGCAGTATTTTTTATTTTTTTGAGTCAGGGTCTCACTTTGTCACCGAGGCTGGACTACAGTGGCACAATCATGGCTCACTACAGCCTCAAGCTCCTAGGCTCAATTGGTCCTCCCACCTCAGCCTCCCAAGTTACTGGGACTACAAGCATGCACTACTATATCTGGTTAAGTTTTTTTTTCTTTTTCTTTTTGGTAAAGATGAGGTCTTGCTATGTTTCCCAGGCTGGTTTGGAATTCCTGGGCTCAAGCAATTCTCCCGCCTCAGCCCCTCAAAGTGCTAGGATTACAGGCATGAGCCACCATTCCTGGCCAGTAGTATTTATTGAATATAATTCTCAAAAGTCTTTGTGGGTCTTCTGTGAATATTATTCAGTTTGACTTTTCACTTTCTTGGTCTCCCTTTTAAATTGTAGTGTTTCAGAGTGCTTTTCTTGATCCTCTCTGCTTTTCACTTTACATACTACCCACAGATGATGCCATTGACAGCTCATATACTGATGATCCCAAATCCTCATTTCTGAAGTCAAATGTACTCCTGAGCTTCAAATTCATAGACAATATTTGTAAATCAAACATTATCACGTGGATGTTTCAGAAAACCCAAGAGCCATTCTTGATGTGTCTCACTGTTTTAATTACTACACATGTTGTTCAAGCCCATGCCCTTGTTTCCAACACCACTGCTATTGCTTTAGGGCAGACTCTTGCTGTCTCTTGCCTGCATTGTTGAAAGCCTTCTCCCACTTGAATTCTCTGTCTTCAGTTTTACCCTCAACCAATCCATTCTCTACACTGAAGCCAAATAAGCCTTTTCAAAACAAACCTAGCTATCTTACTCCTCTGCTTCCAAGTCCTTTAATGATTCCCCAGGGCTTTCCAGATGAAATTCAGGCCCCTTTGCTCATGTAACCACACGGCCTTTCATGGTCTGTCTGCATTTTCATTCTCAGTTCTGGCCACTTCTTTCCTTTCACCCGGAAGATCTCATGCTGGTTCAAAACCCCTTGCCTGTAACAATGGTGTTTGGTTACCTGGCGTGTCCTCCCTTCTCTCCTGTCTTCCGAACTAGTTAATCCTTACTCATAGATACTTGAGGGTCATTCAGCTTAAGTAGCATCTGCTCTCCCTCCCCACTCCTCTGTGACTTGTACTTACCCTTTTTAGAGCTCTTACTGTCCTTTCTCTTGCCTGTTTTCCCCATGAGACCTTGAGCTCCTTCAGGGCTCAGTAAGGGAATCACCTAGCATAAGGTTTGCCACAAAAGTATTTTATGAAAAAGCTAACTAATGGATTCTTTAATGTTTAGGTTCTTCAAGTCCATTTTTTGTGTCATCTATTCGTGGTACAATGATTGAAAACACATCTTCAGCTGGGACTTTGACACAGATTCCTTTTTTTCCTAAATATGAAGTGGAACTTGATTCTCATAGAAAAATCATCCCTTACCCTGGAAAGGAGCATATTGAACGTGTTTTGGAAGAATATTCACATCAAGTCAAAGACCTGCAGAGGAGACTAAATGAAGTGAGTTGCTTTCTCCTCTTCTAACGCCCGATGCGATGTTCGGGGCAACAGTGAGGCACTCTGTCTTGTAATAAAGCCTAAGCTTACTAGAAGAAAACAAATTAGCCCTGGCTTTATTGGTTAAACATGTTAATTTGACCCGTGCCTTCTATTTCAATATTAAAATTAGGCTAATAAAAATTCTATATATCTATTTTCTTTTTGTTAGTAATTGTTCAAAACATCTTGGTTTCATGATGTAATTTTAATGAAACTTGACTAGCTCAAAATTGTAATTAATGACATCTGCAGTTATAATTAATAATTGATGTACTTGCTGAGATGTTAAACACTGAGCAAAACAAAAAAAATTGATGTAGGCCTCCTGTCCTGCTTTCATGATACCTGGTTTCTCTTTACAAAGCAATGATGGGGCGTAGGTTTTTAAATGTGTGAGTATATATGCATGATAGCTAGGTGTACCTAGAAGCTATTCGCTAAAAATGGCAAGTGGACCTTGTGTAGAATCAAGTTGGCAGTACAATTGCATATTGGGTCCCAGGAGTCACAGCCTAAAAGTCGAACACCTTACCCTCATCTAGAAAGCTCTTTATGATCTAACCTTGCCCTGGTACATTGTAGCCGTGTATGCTACCTGTTCTCCATCTGTGCCTTTTGTTCCAGCAGCATCGAGCTACTTGCTCTTCCCTGGACATACCATGCTGTTCCAGACCCTTGGGCCTTTGCCCAGGCCGTTTCCTCTTCTCTACCCTGTCTGCCCTGCACACTCTTACTATCTCTCCAGACTTAGCTCACTCTCCTTCTGCAGTGCCTGCCATGTGTGCACGTGTTTACTGTAATAGTGAGTACATCATATTGTGCTCAGTGATACCTTGTAATACTCATTACCTTGTAATACCTCATCAGATTGTGTGAGCGCTTTAGTAGACCTTGATCACCCAACGTATTACCACAAGAAAATGACTGACAGTGGTGGGAAATGATGGAGGGATGGGAGGGATAGGGGAAGCGATTAATGGCAGTAAATACCTGTCTGGGGATGGGGGGACACTTCTTACAAACAAGGGTGCCTGAACGAGACATATTTGTGTACGTAACCCTTAAATGTACCCCTCAATATCACCAAAAAAAAAATATATATATATGTAGTAAACCAGTGTTCTGTTCCTCTTCTTTTCCCTTCTTATGACACAAACAGAATAGTATATTTTCAAATATTCATTTAGTGTGATTGTTAAACATTCAGATATTTGAAAAAGTAAGATTATTACCTGAAAATTTTCAAATTTTCAAATATTCAGATATTTGAAAGAGCTCACAGATTTTACTTTGTATTTCTCTAGTATCTGTGAATAGGTAACAGTATTTAGACTAGATATTAGTGTAGTTTATTTACCTGTTTAGTTTTCGTTGTTTATTCAAATTTTTTGCCTTGGGAAACATAACTTCTACGTGGGAATAAAGGAAGTAAAAGTAATTTTTTTAACTTATAAAAGCAAAATATTCACAAGTGGAGAGATTTTTTGATGACTTAATATAAGATTTAAAGTGTATGATAGTTCTATTTTTAATGTTTTGAAGAACTGTCATTCTGTTTTCCATAGTGGCTTCATCATTTTACATTCCTTCCAATGGTGTACAATCTCCACATCTTACCAACACTTGCTATTAAAAAAAATCCTTTCTAATAGGTATGAGGGTGATATCTGATTGTAGTTTTGACTTGCATATACTTGATAATTGATTATGTTGAACATCATTTTATATACCTGTTTTCTGTGTCTTCTTTGGAAAAATGTCTATTCTAGTCCTTTGCCCATTTATCAATTGGAGTAGTTGTTTCTCATTATTACCTCTTCCAGGTATATGCCAAAAAGAATTGAAAAGAATTGAAGTCAGAATCTCAGATAGGTATCTGCACTCTTATGTTTTTTGCAAAATTATTTACAATGACCAAAATACGAAAACAACTCTTGTCCATCAACAGATGAATGAACAAAGAAAATGTGGTATATACATACAAAGAAATATTATTCATCCTTATAAAAAAGAAATTTTGCCATTTATGATAACATGGATGAACCTAGAGGGCATTATACTAAATGAAATAAGCCAGTCATGTGACAAATCCTGGACGATTCATCCTATGTGAGGCATCTACAATAGCCAAATTTGTAGAAGGAAAAATACAGTGATGGTTTCAGGGGCTAGGGAGTGGACGAAATGGGGAATTTTTGTCCATGAGTATAAAGTTTCAGTTATGCTAGATGAAAATGTTCTAGAGATCTACTGTACAACACAGTGTCTATGGTTAACAGTACAGTCCTGTGCATCTCAAATGTGTTAAAAGAATAGGTTGTATGTTAAGTGTTTTTACTCTCAAAACAAAAAAACAAAAGTACAGAAGGAGACTCTGAAGGTATTAGGTGTGTCTATTATCTTGATTGTGGTGATGATATAAAAGATGTTTGAATATATTCAAACTTAACAAATTGTACACATTGCATATGTGCAGTTCTTTGTATATCACCTATACCTCAATGAAGCTGTTAAAAGAAAAATAAAATTCCAAAAAAATTTAAAAACCTAAAATAAATGAGTTTTGCAAGATCACGGAATACAAGGTTAACATGCAAAATGTACCACGTTTGTAGTGAAAATGGATAATTGGAAAGTAAACTCTTTAAAAAAAAAAGAACACTTATGGTAGCTCAGAAATGCATAGATATAAATCTAACAAAACATGTACAGGTATATGGAAAAATACAGGACACTTATGAAAGGATAAAATAAGTCCTAAATAATTGAAAAAAATTTATAGAATTGTGAACTCACTACAATAAAGATGTACATTCTATTCAGATTGACCTATAGATTTACTGGAATGTCAACAAAATTATAGTAGTTCTAAAATTATGTTTCTCAATTGTATATAATTTTAAGTTGTATAAGAGCAAATGAGCTAGAATAGTTAAAACAATTTTGATGAAGTAGAAGGTAGGAAGAATTACTCTATTCAGTGTTAAGACTTGCTATAAAGCTACAGTCAGTCATTAAGACAACATAATATTGGAGAAGAGATAGAAACATAGATCAATGAAGCAGCATGGGGAAACCCGATATAGAGCAATGCAAAGATGGCCATCTGATTGTCAGCAAAACTGCAAATGGAGAAAGGATAGTTTTTTCAACAACTGTTGCTAAAACAATTGGAAATCCAAGTGCAAAAAAATAAAACAAGCAAACAAAACCCCTCAACCTAATCCTCATACTTTATAAAAAAGCATACAGAAGTAAAATATAGATTTAAATGCAAGACATAAACATATAAAATATTTAGAAGAAAATCTTAGTAATCAAGGTTAAGCAAGCAGTTCTTAGAAGAAACTTGATCTATAAAAGAAAAGATTAATGATCACCTGGATTCACTGAAGTTGATAGTTTTTGTTTCTTCAAAAAAAGAATGCAAATCACATATCTGGCAAAATAATGTATGAAAATGAGAATTTATAAGAAATATACACATACAAATGCATACATATACATACACACATATATGCCTATAAAATTATCTAAATGAAAAATAAAAAATCCAGATAGCTAATTAAAAATGGGCAAAGTACTTTAACAGGCATTTTACCAAGGAGGATTTAAAGATGGCAAATAGGGATACAGAAAGATGTTCAGCATAATTAGCTATTAGGAAAATGTAAATTAAAATGAGAGTAACTTACTACCACATACCTTTTAGAGCGATTAAAATAAAAATGCTGACAATGTCAAGTACTAACAAATCTGTGGAGCATTTGGAACTTGCATACATTTCTAGTGAAAATGCAAAATGATACATTCATTCTGGAAAACAGTTTAGAAATTTCTTATAAAATTATACATACATTCACCATATGACCAAAAATACTGCTCCCATGTATTTAGAAATAAAAATTATGTTCACACAAAATCTGCACAAGAATGTTTACAACATCTGTATTCCCACAATGTAGTACAATTCAGCAATTTAAAAAGAGTCAACTTTTTGATACATCCAACAACTCTGATGTATCTTAAATGCATTATGCTGAGTGAAAGAATTCAGTTTCAAACAGTTACATGTTGTGTGATTCCACTTACAATACATTCTCTAGAAGACAAAATTATAGTCAGTGAGCATATCGGTGGTTGACATGGGTTAAATGTGTTGATGTGTTGGGAGAGGCTGTGATTATAAAAGAATAGCAAGAATTTTTTGTAAAGATAATGAAGCTGTTCTGAGTCATAATTTAGGTAATGGTTACCTAATTCTATACAAGTGTTAATATTAATGGAACTCTTACACATTAACAAATATTCAATGTATAGTATGATTTTTTTAAAAAATTAAAATTATTTCTAAAAATAAAAGAAAAAAGTCCATGAAAATTTGTTAAATAATTTCAACGAATTATTTACTCTAGTTCTAGCTTTTTTTTTCTATGTTTGTTGGCATAGACATGAATCTATGAGTATAACTATGCCTATAATCATTTTGTGCTTTTAAAAAAGATTCTAAAATTCAGAATTCTAATTTATTGTTATTTTCTTTTTACTTGTGGTCATTACTTGTGGTCCAATCATTCTTATTTAGACTCATTAGTTAATTTTTGATAACCTAATATAACTAGTTACAAATCTCTGCTATAACCCAATAGTAAATGCAAACATCATTTCTATAAATGATCTCATCATCCTTGAGTAGCACACTCCACTAGACAACAAGGAAAAGTAACAAAAATCAAAATTGAAACTTGAGTTCAATCTAGTTATATAATAGTTACGTAGTCTACTTTGCACTGTTCTAAATAAATATCTGAGCCTGACAGTTTATAAAGGGAAAGGTTATGGTTCTGCATGGTGCTACTGTGTGCTTCTGGTGAAGCCTTGGGAAACTTACAATCATGGTGGAAGATGGGGAGGAAGCAGACGTGTGACATGGTGAAAGCAGAAGCAAGAGAGCAAAGATGTTTCTCTGAAATAAACAGCTCTCCTGGAAAGAAAAAGAGGGAGGACTCTCTCATTAATACAAGAATGGCATCAAGTCTTTCATAAGGGATCTGTGCCCATGATCCAAACACCTCCCAGTAGGCCCTACCTCCAACATAGAGAATCACATTTCAACATGAGATTTGCAGGGGACAATAATTCAAATTATATCAGTAATCCATTTGGGAAACTATTCATTCTCTTTATGTGAAATGTTGAGTCTTTTCAGTTTATTTTTCCTCTCGCTAATCCTCTCCAGTGGTGTCTGGATTTATGGGGATCCTATGTGGTTTTCATGACCTTGTGGGGCTGGAGGAAAACAGTTTTCTCAACCCCCTCTTGTATCCTCTGGATCATCTGATATTTTTCTAGTTGAATAACTAGTCTGCACTTCTCCCTGGACTGGTAACTGAGATATCAATTTACCATCCCTGATTACTGGTATTTGATACTGAAGTGATTGTGCTCTTGGCTTGACTTTTATTTGCCATTTGGTAATTTGGTTACCACTCTTGTCTTGTAGGTTGATTGGTTTCACTTTGAATCTTATTGGGTGTGAAATTCCTTTGAGTATCTGACATGCTTCTTCACCAGGCTCATAGCTAAGCATTCACACCACAGCTTCTGCCATGTTCTCACCTCATGTTTTGCTACAACAGACCTCACAGCAGACGCTCTAACTCTTCACTTGGTTCCTTTACATGGTCCAACTTTATGAAATACAGGAGCATCTGAATCTCAGCCATGCCATGCAGGACTTAAGAAGTGTTTGGGAAAACAACACTCTTGCCCTCCTTCTGATCTAATTAGTTTTTCATTGAGTCTCCCTTTGACTTGGCCATTCTCGATATTCTATTATAGGGCAGTCTTCAAGGGAACAGCCTTCAAGAATTCCAAATGTGAAGTGTGACAAAGTCTCACCTTCATATTTCAGGATCTTACCCACCTCTCCATTCTGGGATAAACATGAAAAGAGGCAATCATAAGACATAGTTTTAGGCCAGGCTCGGTGGCTTAGCCTGTAATCCCACGCCTTGGGAGGCTGAGGTGAGTGGATTGCCTGAGCCCGCGGGTTCGAGACCCGCCTGGGCAACTTGGTGAGACCTCATCTCTACATAAATCAAAAAATTAGCCAGGTGTGGTAGCGCGCCTGTAGTTCCAGCTACTTGGAAGGCTGAGGCGGAAGGATCGCCAGAGCCCCAGCAGGTCGAGGCTGTGGTGACCGGGAGGGGCCACTGCACTCCAGTCTGGGCGACAGAGTGAGACTCCAACTCAAAAAAAATAAATAAATAATAAAAAATAAAAAATAAAAAGAAGGAAACTGGCCAGACACAGTGGCTCACGCCTATAATCCCAGCACTTTGGAGGCTGAGGTGAGAGGATTGCCTGAGCCCAAGTCTTCGAGACCAGCCTGAGCAACTTGGCGAGAATTAATTTCTATAGTAAATAAAAAAATTAGCCGGGCATGGTGGTGCATGCCTGTAGTTCCAGCTACTTGGAAGGCTGAGGCAGAAGGATCACCTGAGCCCGGCAGGTCGAGGCTGCAGTGGCCCTGAGTGTGCCACTGCACTCCAGTCTGGGTGACAGAGTGAGACTCCAACTCAAAAAAAAAAAAAGAAAATCCTGCCATTAACAATAACATAGGTGAAACTGGAGGACAATATGTTAAATAAAATAAGCCAAATACAGAAAGACAAATACCGCATGAGACAAAGACATACAGAAACAGAGAGTAGATGGATGGTTACCGGTGTTAGGGGGTAGGAAAATGGGAAGATGTTGATCAAAACGTCCTAATTTTCAGTTACAAGATGAATAAGTTATGGAGACTTAATGTACAGAAAGAAGACTATACTTAATAATATATTATATTATTAATATATTATATTATTACTGCTAAGACAGTAGATCTTAAGTATATTCTCATCACATGAAAAAAAGGTAACTTTGTGAAGTGATGAATATGTTAATTAGCTTGATTGCAGTAATTACTTTACAATGTAGATGTATATCAAAACATCATGCTGTATATCTTAAATATATATAATAGTCACTTGTCATTTATAGCTCAGTAAAGTTGGAAAAAAATGAAAGAAATATCAATAATCTCCAAAAAGGGTAAATGTGATAAACTTGCCAATTAAACAACAGATTAATTAAATAACAGATTAGCTTATTTTTTTTTTTAGCAAAACATAATACTAAAACTTAAAGGACGCTAAAAGTTGACTAAAAGTACAAGAAGAAATATGCAAGGCAAGTATCCAAAAGAAAGCTAGTAGTATAACTATATTACTATCAGGGGGGAAAAAAACAGACCTAAAGTCAAAATCATTGTTACTAGAATAAATACAATTATTTAATAATGATTAAAAAAAAGTCACAAAGAAGTTACAATTGAACCAATATACATCTAGGAACACAGCCTTAAAATAATTAAAACAAGAATTGACAAACTTATAAGGAAAAGGTGACAAATCCACAGTCATAGAAAAATGTTATATACCATTTTCAGTAGCTGACAAATTCAGCTGACAAAACAATAGTAAGAATATAGAATATTTGGACAACACATGAAATGCATAGAGAACTCTATGGATGTTCTTTTTTGCACACTTGAAATCTTCTGCAAAATGGCAGCACATGATGTTATAAAGCAAATCTTAACAAATATCAAATAATTGGTGGTATACAAAGGGGGGGTACCCCCCCAAAACCTGGCATTATCTTTTGGAGAGCACAGTCTTCTCCTGCTAGGTAGGTGTTCTAGTAACCCAGAACTGAAACATCAGCATACTAGCTAGCATTGTTGTGAGAGGCTGTGTTCAGTTTCAGTGAATTATTTTTGGAGACTCTTTCAACACATTTGCCCATTTCATGATGGGTGATTTACAAGCATACCTGCCCATACCACAATGAGTGTTCAGCAATTTTTGACCAAAAACTCGTGACATCCGTGGCCCACCCTCCCTATTCACCCCATCTCACCCTGAACAACTTTTTTTTGTTTCTCCGGATGAAAAAGTCCTCAAAGGGATTCCTTTTGCCAATGTGAAAGAGGTAAAACAAGAAACAGCAGAAGCACTAAAAGACATAATTATTGATGAGTTCAAAAACTGTTTTGAGCAGTGGAAAAAGCATCTCGATAGGTGTATTGCATCAAACGGAGAGTACTTTGAAAGTGACTGAAGTTTAAACAAGTAAGAATCAATACACAATTCTTTATAAATAAATTCTGGCTTTTTCTGGGTCGCCCTCCTATAACCTGTTCTATGACCAGAATAAAATATTAGGTTTTAACTATAAGTAGATTTTTTAAAATTCTAGCATAATGTAATGACCAACTTTGGATAACGAATATGAAAATAAATAAACAATTTTCTAGAAAAACAATTTTATTTACCTGAACACCTGAAAAGATACAGGAAACCTGAGTAGGCTAAGGAAATTGAAACAGTACTCAATCTGCAAGTTTCCCCAACAAAACTGAATTCCAGAAGGTTTTAAAGGTTAGTTAACCATATCTTTAAGAAATAAATAATTCAGTTTTTTTACTAACCATTTCATAGAATCAAAAGGGAAAACTACTATAATCCCAGCACTTTGGGAGGCTGAGGTGGAAGGATTGCCTGAGCCCATGGGTTCGAGACCAGCCTGGGCAAAATTAGCCGAGTGTGGTGTCATGTGCCTGAAGTTCCAACTACTTGGAAATCTGAAGCAGAAGGATCACTGCAGGTCGAGACAGCGGTGGCCGTGAGCATACCACTGCCCTTCAGCCTGGGCAACAGAGTGAGACTCCAACTCAAAAAAAAAAAAAAGGAAAACTATTCAACGAATTCCATGAAAGCAGCAGAACCTTGATACCAAAACTGGGCAAAGACAGTATAAGGAAAATTATAGTCCAGTCTCACTTTAGATGAATACACAAAAATCCCAAATAGAACACTGGGAACCTAGAACTAGTAAAGCTTTAATAACGATGATCAAATAGAATCTAGGAATGTAAGATAACATTATAAAGTTTATTAATATAATTTGCCACATTAAAATGAAAAACCTTATGATTATCTGACAGATGCAGAAAAATCACTTGAGAATAAAGGGAGGAACATATGTTGAACAGAATAGTCAGGAAAACTTCTCTGAAAAGCTGACATTACCTGAAACTTCAGTAATGAAGATTCCTGGGTTGTGAACCACAGAAGCCAACTCTGGCAAATTTAGATTTAAAGAGGCAGTTTGACCGGGTGCAGCGGCTCACGCCTGTAATCCCAGCACTTTGGGGGAGCCAAGGTGAAAGGATTGCTTGAGCCCAGGAGTTCAAGACCAGCCTGGTCAACATAGTGAGACCTCGTTTCTACAAAAATAAAATAAAAAATTAGCCAGGCATGATGTCACTGTGCCTGTAGTACCAGTCCTTGGGAAGTTGAGGACATGAGGATCACCTGAGCCTAGGAGGTCAAGGCTACAGTGAGCTGTGATCATGCCACTGCACTCCAGTCTGGGCAATAGAGTGCCGGAGTCCTGCTCCCGCAAAGTCGAGGGGTTCCCAAAGGTGGAGACAGCATCGGCGTTTGGGGGGAAAAAAGAGAAAGGGGGGAAGAGAGAGAGAGGGAGAGAAAGAGAGAAACTGGACTCCAGTCTAGTGCAGAAGCCTTTATTGAGTGTCCACAGTGGGCTTTTATACCCAAATTTTGCAGTCAGACTTACACGCCCTTCACGTGAACACAAAGCCAGGTGTGTGAGGGACGTCCCCCACCCACCAGATATTCTTTCAGGTATGAGGAAGAAAATCCCATAACAGAGGTTAACCTTAATCCATGACTGCCTATAAACCCTTTTCATCCTAAGCTAATTTATACTAATACCAAGTTAACCGATAACCTAAAAATCCTATAACAAATGCTAACCTTAATCCGTGACTGACCTATCCTATAAACCTTTTTCATCCTATGCTTATACTAATACCAAGTTAAATAATTCTATAGAAACTTAAATACTTATTCTACAAGCTAAAGTGGCCCATCCCAGAATGTTTGGAATGTGGCCCAGTCCAAATTTCACAGTGGGCTACCTGCAAGTAACCTAGCCGCATTCTTTCAACAAAATGGCTGTCTAAACTTACATTTCTAAAACTATATTCTACAACTTACACCTTA
>CAUYQG010180407.1:0-31521 GCA_963574415.1 Tarsius wallacei | reverse complement strand
CTGAGGTGAGTGGATTGCCTGAGCCCATGGGTTTAAAACCCACCTGGGCAACTTGGCGAGACCTCATCTCTACAATAAATCAAAAAATTAGCCGGGTGTGGTAGCGCGCGCCTGTAGTTCCGGCTACTCGGAAGGCTGAGGCGGAAGGATCGCCGGAGCCCCAGCAGATCAAGGCTGCGGTGGCGGGGAGCGGCCACTGCACTCCAGTCTGGGCGACAGAGTGAGACTCCAACTCACACACACAAAAAAAGAAAGAAACATACACATCTTTGTAGGTACTATCATTGCCACTGAAGGCATTCCTGGGTTTTGGGCTGTGCTGACTCACATTCTCATTTCCAGGGGTATGTGATACCCCTTCTGTCTAGATAAGCAAGTGTTCTAAGAGAAGTCACAGCATTTAAGTTTCATAGGCAGCTTTCTTGAATTGGGGCAAGCGATGGGTTCATCCGTGATATTCCTCAAACCAGAATGGGGGCTCAACTTCCTCAACATGGGGATCTTTCCTCTAAGTTAATGACATTCACTTTCCTCTCTCCCCTTGCCTACTCCTTGTCTTTTATCACTCATTCCTTTCTCTGTGTGTTCTTTCAGTATCTGGCCACCACGAATCAGTAGAATAATCCAAACCCAGACCATTATCTCTGCCCCAAGCACCAAGTCTAGGACTGCCTCAGTTGGGGGTTACCGAAGCCCCGTCATGGGAAACACAAGGTCTGGATGGTTCCTCAGAGGAGCTACCTCTAACAAGGGGGTTCCAGCAGATGGATTCCTATCTGTGACCGACTATTTTCCATGGCTCCTGGCCATGTGACCTTGGATCATGATCTTGTCAGTTCTCATAAACTAACCAGGAGTGGAATGAATCACACTCAGAGAGGAAACCTCTGGGGGAAGCTGCAAGGGGCTGAGAGAAGAAGGGAAGGGAGCTGGAGATCCCAAAGGCCATGGGAGCCTTGCCACCCCCAGGCCTTCCCCACCCCTGAGCAGCTCTGACCTTACAAGAAGAAGCAGGAGGCAGTGGCTTTGGGAGGCAGGCTGGGCTGCAGGAGGGCTACTCTTTTGAATAAGATGTAGGGCCTCAGTCCAAGAGATGAACTGTCCCCAACACCTCCACACCAACTTGAAGAGGTGGTCTGCAACAGCCATGCTCCGAACCCTTGGTTGGTGACACCCAAAACCTCCATTCTTAGGAGCCCCAGCACATCATAATAAGATAAATGAGATAGTCAATATACACACACGGGCATGGGTAGCTACACCTTACTGCGGGGTCTGGGTGTCCTGTGGGAGGTGATGAAAATGTTGGGTAAGCCACTCAAGGTCCTTGATTTCCTCTTGGTGGGGAAGATGTTTGGGGAATGCCACATGAAGTACTTAGGTAGAGCCAAAAACATTAAACCTGAAAATCAAGTGCCAATAAAATCTTCATATTCTTCAATGTCCCGATTTTGGGTGTTGCATAAACAAAACCCTGAGCTTCTCTGCCTCATTTTTGTTTTTTTTTAAAACTTTAAATAATCTTTGAATTCCAAAGTTTTATGTCTCCGTAGCTTTGGAGCATGAGTGAGTTTGAGTTCTCTGACAAGTTAATATATTGTTAGTGAAATTATTTCTGAATAAAATATGCACACATAAACAAATCCCTTAACTATGTATATGTTTTAACGACTTTCTGGGCATTCCTTTGATTCAGTCCTGGGGAGCAGAGAATGTATACGTGTGTCTGCGGGTAGAGCGCATTTATTTATGCTTACACAAAAACTCAGAGTGCAGCATGCTATTTTAAGAGTCTGAACTTTATCTTTCAACAAAGTTTAGCTGCTTTCCTTTTGCAAATGCATTTAATTTTATCTGGAAACTTTTTGACGTTAGAAATAGAACAACTGTAGTTTCTCATTATGTTTGCTGCCAGAATCCATGCTTGGTTGCTCAACTAAAGACCTTATATTGCTAATTACTACCACATGCCCATATCCCAAGCGAAAGAAAACTTATTGATTCTGACAGCCCATTCTCTCAACACTGAATTCCAAATGAAAACTCAAATTTTGGCCAAACATAACATTTCATCAATCTTGTTCTACTGACTGGAAAAACAACATCAAACAAAGGGTGCTAATGGCCCTTTATTACCGTTCCTTTCCCAAGCTTATATTTTCTGATGAAAGATCTAAGTGACCAAAGGGCTTCTTTAAACTACTTAGTAATTAGCTTTTGAACCAGGAAACAATGCGTAAAGTGAACAGGCCTGGTGCTGATGACAGAATGGACTCTGTGTCTGCAGGGTCGGGGACACGGGAGACCCAAAGAGAACATTAAAAGCAAAGTGCATTTTCATAAAGGGAGAAGGAAAAAGAGAGAGAGAAAGAGAGAGAGAAAGAACTAGGCTAAAAGTGGTGATAAAAGATTACAGAGCCAAAAGAGAACAGCAGGAAGTCTGTGACCTAAAGTCATCAGTACCTGAAAGTTTGAGTGGAACCGCCAGGGGAAAAGATGACCAGATCAAACCCAGGCCGGTGAGTGAATGCTGGGCTGAAGGCCTCAACTGGGTCACCTGTCACCAAAAGTTGCCAGCCCCCAGCCCACCCACATTTGACTAGGGAAACTATTTTGTTAAAAAAAAATTACCTGGAATGAGAGTCAAGAAATATTTTCAACCTAGACGTCAGGGCAATTGATTTTATTGACTTCTTCAGGGGCAGTGATTAGGAAATGCTGGCGGAGACAGTGGGCGACAGGGGAGGTCATAAAAAGAGTCCAGGGCCTCAGAATGCCGTCTGCTTTATGGCGACCTGTCCACACCTTACAGGCAAAACAAATCGAGATGCTGTTTTCCTCTTGGCATGGGATAAATGACCAATGGGAAATCTCTGGATATATTTGGCCTTTTGGATCCAACCAACGGCCCAGAAATCAGAACAGCTTGGTTCTAACCACATCCAGGGCTGTTAAGATAATAGGGAGGGGAGGGGTCCATTAGAGAGAAGATGGAAGAATGTGCTGCCTCCGTGAAAAGACGCCAACTGGCCTCCTTTTGCCCACTGTCCTTTGTGCCTCTGAAAGGAAACTGGTGTCCTGTGGGTAGTTTAAGAAGATGAGCCCTTTTTTCCACCTCCTCATTTTCCGAACGCAGGACTGGACACCTGAGCTCAGGATGCATTGGGCAGAGGGGAGGGTCCACTCCATCCAATATGGCTGACTGTCAAAACGAGAAGGGGCAGCGAGGGAGGGAAGCATGATGCTACAGGTCTGATTTCATTTTCTCTTAAAACCCAAATAAGCTCTTCAAGAGATCATTTGAAAATGAATGAAAAGGAAAAAAAAAACAGTTCCACGATAGGAACTTCCATACTTCCATGCCTGGAAAAAGACATGAGTGATGAAAATGTTCTGTATCTGAAAGATAGGTTGGTTAGTTTACTGGGTGTGCACCTAGACCCAAATTCCTTGAGCTGTACATTAAAGATGTGCACATTTTACTCCATGCAAGCTATCCCCCCCAATCAAAACAAAGCTGAGTGCCCAAGAAAAAGCTTTCAGAAAGAAATTAAGGATGGCTGCCGCCAGTCCCACCTCCCCCACAGTGTTCTTGTCTTGAGGAGCTCTGGCAGAGGGCCCTGATGGGAAGGCCCCACCCCTTCCTTGGGAGAAAGATTTCCAGTCTATATTGAATGTGTACATTGATATTGATAGTGACAAAATGATCTGAGCACAAATTGAAATAGTTCCCAAGAAGAAAGCATTCATGTTTTGTGAAGTTCAACAATAAGACTCATCCGGAATAGCATGTAGTGGCCTGACATCCCATAAATACAATATTTCTTGCCCAGGAGGCATTTTAGCTGCGTAATGAGGCCCTCTGAGGATAAGATCAGTGCCTGCTGCCTGAAGAGGAGAAGCAGGGTCCCTGGTAGCCACAAGGACTCTGCAGTAGGCAAAATGACCCGCGTCACACCACCCAAGGACTTCCTTGCTAGAATTTTATCCTTCATTATTGCTGTACAAAAACCACCATAGGATGGCATCCCACTAGTTTAAGGGAGCAGAATTTCATCATTTATCCAGATGACATGAAGAATGAATGAGCCTGGTCCACTTGCTAGTGATCAAAACAAAACACATGGGCCGCATTCCATATGGACCCCTTTCAAGTCAAATCCATTATGTCTCTTGAAAACTGTGAATGGGATCAAGGCCTAGGGAGTTGCTCCAAGTGTGACGACTTCCTGGGGTAACCTGGGACACCACACCCCGTGCAGAACATGGGCTTTCCCTCACAGCAGCACCCAGTGGGGTGGGGGAGGGGCAGCATTCAGATGTCACCTCCACGGGGACTCTTGAAAGTTCACTCAACCACATCTTTTCTGATGCAACTGACTTACTTTCTGCCTCCATGTTTGTTAAAAGTCCCGCCGAATTTATTCCGATTCAGGATGAGAGCAGCAATTTCGGGCACGTAGCGGGCAAACATTGCCTACATGCATGAAACAAAGAAACAAGAGCCGAAAAAAAAAATGGCATGCAGAGAGGATTCTACCGCAGCGGAGGCAGCAAAACCTCTTGGCATACTTACTTTCTTCCACTAACCGCACTATAGGAGCCCCCGTATTTCTTGCGGTTTCCTATCAACTCTATGATTTCAGGGACGTAGCTGGCAAACATGGCCTGAGAAGATAGGAGACAGAAGAGAGACTAAAAAGACAGGCCAAAGAAAGGGGGAGGGGGGAATTTTCCAGAAGGGGGGATACTAAGATCTGAAAACACAAAAGGGTTAGACCTGTGAAGGTATATCTTGGTATGTTGGATTATAAAAAATAAAAGCACAAACAGGGCAAGCTCCTGAAAATACACAGGACAAAACACATATTAGCCAACGCTGATGACTAAAATTTTAAAAGAAGTTGAGAAAAATACAAAGGAGACAGGAATAAATAAAGGGGATCTCTAGCTCTTCTGGGGGAAGAAATAGAAGCAAAGGGGGTGCATGCTAGTGAAATTAAACACACACACATGCGCACGCACAGACAAGCACACATTTTCTTTCAAGAGAAGTCCTTTCTCATTAAAATTCAGAGGAAAATCAATGCCTTTATGAGTAATTAAAGACAATAAACAACAAAAGAGGATTACAAAATAAACTTTTCCATTTAAAAAAAATCACTAAAAAGCACAAAAGGTTAATTTAGGAAATCACACAAGAGGAAAAGACAGCAAGGAGAAGCACAGATCTGCCATGTTTTGTCCAACAAACATCTTGCTTGTGGCTGGATAAATGGGTCTTGCTATCTATGGGCACCTCCCAAGGATGTGGTAGAAACGCCTGCATTAATGTACACACGCACGTGCACATTCATATACATTTTATAAATGTATATGGCCCATGCATACAAAACAGAGAGGTGTGTATGCATCACTAGATACAAATGTGCGTGCAGTGTACATATGTGACAGCTGCGTGTAACTTAGGATCTTAATCACTTCCTTCACACACAGCAAAAAGCTACACTTAAAATGAGCTACTGTGAAGTACAAAATGCAGCAACTGCCAATGTGTGACCAGAAATCCCCCTCGAATTACATTATAAGGGATGGTTTAGTGCGACATAAAGAGCCGGGTAGACCTTTAAAAAATAAATAGTGGAACTTTCTTACAAGAGGGGAAGAAAAATATCCCGCAGTAACATGGAAGGGGCTGTTCTCAAAACAGCACTCTGCTCATGTGGTGATGTCCACTTGGACAGGACCAAGGTGGTACTCTCTGCCCTCTGATGTGGGGACCCTTCTCTTGAGGGCAGGCCCCAGCCACAATGTTTGTTGGAAGTTTGGGGAGGAACATATAGGGGCAGGGGGAGCTCTTGAAACCGCAAACTGCCTACAAAATACTGCCAGCATCTACCAGGGTCAGGTGGCAGTAACTGTCCTTGAAGCATATCATATGCTGAATTATATTCCTAAGGGACAGACACTCTGACTTATTAACAGCATCACTTTCTTAAGACAATTAGGCTTGCTCCTGGCTAAACGGCTGTCCCTGACAAGGGCAATGTACCTGGATCTATGCGACAAGCATCATACACTAAAGCAATATGCAGAAAACGCACCATCGTGCTTGGACCTACTTAGCCTGATTGTAACATTTAGTCCATCACTTGCTTCTAATGCAGAAACACAGTATCAAAATGGAAGGCTTTAAGGGAATGTATCACAGGAAATATTAATGACCATGAGAATCAACATCATAATAAAGAGTTTTTACCAGTCCCCCGAGGATGAAGAAGACCATGAAGAGGCGTCCAAGCGTGGTTTTTGCATAAACATCCCCATAACCAACGGTGGACATGGTGACCATGAGTAAGTAGACACATTCCCAGTAGGTAAGAGCCTGGTTGTTTTGGAAATTTTCCCATGGGTCCCCTGAATTCTCCACCTAAAGCAAGAGGATAGGGGAAAACAAATAAAACCGTCATATAGGTGAGTGTGTAGACATGCAGGAAACCAGGAAGCACAGCGCTGCTGCAGGCTACTGGCCGGGCACATCACCCTCCATACCAAACCTGTGGTTCCCTGGGCTGTGTTCTGTAGGTTGGGCTGAGAACACCAGAGCAGGTAACAGAGAAAGTAGAAAAGCTGGACTAGGAAATGCCTTCCCAGCTGATTGGGTAGAGAGGGGAAGGAAGGAGGGAAATATCTTCAGGCCATTTTTTCCCCCAGGATTAAAGGTCTGAAGTTGGCTAAAATTCAGGGCATCGCTTCTGGCCATGTCAATAGCGCTCTTCAAGGAAAGCACCAGAGAGCCCTGCCCTGACCTTCCTCAGAGGGCCTGGCTCTGGTTCTCCCACAGAAATCCTAGGATCTCACAATGGAGGCTGCTTCTTCCAGTCATTTTGACCAAGGATGTGCCTGGTGGGCCCTAGTCCTTCAGAACTGCCCAAACCCAAATAGCATCTCTAGGAGCCTGGCCCTGCTCTCCCTCCTCTGCAAACTGACAACAGATGTCCTAGCCTGGAGGCTGTAGGACTCTCCCCAGGAGCACCAAAAGTGAGCTCCCAAGAACAGTTTGCATTTGGACAACACTTTAGACCCAGGACTGGCAGACTTTCCCTATAAATGGCCAGATGGTAAAAATGTCCAGTTTTGCGGGACATGCTGGTGCTAGTCTCTTTCACAACTACACAATTCTACAGAGGCAAAACTTCAACAAATGAGCATGGCCAGATTTGGAGAGTTTTGGCCCAGGACTGGAGTTTTCCCACTTACTGTCCTCCCATCATATCTGATCTGCCAACAAGGCTGTGAGGAGGGGAGGAGAGGTCCTTAGATACTCTCAGAAAAGAGGAAGTGACAGGGTCAGTTCTACCCAGATCCCAACTCTACAGCACCAACAGCCAATGCCCATGATCCACCAGCATGGCCCGGAGACGGCCAACCCCAGGCCTTCAACGCTGTCTTTGCAGAGTTTCCAGGACCTGGCTGAGGCGAGTGGATTGCCAGGGCCCGCGGGTTCCAGACCAGCCCGGGCAACCTGGCGGGACCTGTCTCTACAATAAAAATCAAAAGTTAGCCGGGTGTGGTAGCACGCGCCTATCGTTCCGACTACTTGAAAGGCTGAGGCAGAAGGATCACCAGAGCCCAGCAGGTTGACGCTGGGGTGGCCATGAACGTGCCACTGCACTCCAGCCTGGGCAATGGAGTAATACTCTAACTCAAAAAAAAAAAAAAGAGTAGGCAGGTTAGACTAGGAAAAGTTTAGGCTGAAGGAAAAGTTCCAGGCTCACTGATATCTTTGGCAGTGCGTGCAGAACCATGCATACAAGCAAATGACCTAGATATAAGAAACTTCACACCTACCTTATCAGACATACCTACAGGCAAGGGAGCAGCTAGCTGCAGGAAACATGACACACACCTAACTGCTAGGCTCTTAGATATATCCACAGCACTGCAGTCTGTACACAGGATGCTTGCAGTTGGCTGAGAGCCCAATACCAATGCAGGAATCAACTTAGAGACACCTCCCACCTCTGCCTCCCAACATGCCCAGCAATAGCCAAGGTTAACCTAAAATAGCCATAATGCTTTATTATAATATCATTAGCATAAAATTACCCTAGGGGAGCCTCTCACTCACGTTATATATCTGATGCCATAACAACACCAGTATGACCCGACAAGGCCCCAAACTTCCCTGCCTTACACAAAGAAGGAACAACAAAGGCCCGGTCCTAACACCACCCATTTCTAGGAAAAAACCCACCTCTAAACCCACTCCTCAGTACTCCTAAGAATAAAAGTTGTTTTATTTATTTACAATAATCGGGTGCAGAAGCAGCAGCATCCTGACAGCTGTTTCTGCCTACTCTCCTCTCTTGAGAGTGTGCTCTTCTTTGCTTAATAAAGCTACTTGTTTATCCCACTTCCCTGTGTGTCTGTGAATTCCTTCCAAACGTGAACACAAGAACCCAGTCATCAGCCAAGAAACCTCACAAAGGGCTGAGTGGGGAACCTCAGATGTAGCAACTATGTGAATCCCCTGCCACTGTCCCAGGCCTGTCTTCCTTTGGGTGATAATTTCATAAATCCCAACTGGTAGGTGGCTAAATATATCCTTCTACTGTTTATACAGAGGTTTGGTATGGCAAGGGGAGGTCGCTTTTATCCAAAGTCTCACACTTAGATAAGGCTCCTCCCTGTTGTAACAGTCTATGTTTTTATGAAACACACTTCCCACAATAGCTGTACTCTAAAAGCAGGGGAAAAAACTGCCTTGGGGGGAGGCGAGAAGGGCTTGACTTAATAACGTAAGGCTTTTGAATTCATATGAAAGAATTAACATTTTGGGGGCACCAAATAACTTGACAAGTAAAAGACTCAAAGGTGGCTTTTGTACCAGGAATGTACCAGGAATGTATCAGGAATGGCGAAAAATTGAGGGATCTGAATTTGTTTACTAAGAGATGTGGGTCAAACTTCTAACCTTGTCCCCAGACCTTTTCCAGACGTTTGCTGAGGAAGCACTGCCATCTTGTGGCTCACTGGAATATTGCAGACAGAATGTAAAATTTACCCAAGCTCCCGCAGCAATCCTGATGAGCTGAAAAAATGCAGGTTAATAGTGCAAACATTACTCACCATTTGGAACTAGTTTGGGGTAAAAGGGTTGGAAACCCCGACAATTGTGCGGTTACTTCCCCTTTTCCTGTCTACAACTGAGGTGAAGTTTCTTTGCAGCGAGAGAAATTTCAGGTAATAAAATGACTCAGAGAGGGGCTCGTTCCAGGTCAGGCGAGAGCTGAAGGGTCTTCAAGGGTACTTACCAAATGGATGAACCCGGCTGCAGTCAGCCACGTGCTGATAAATATGGAGAGCAGATTCACCAGCTTGATGGAATTACTGTGCAGAGACAACAGGCAAAATTCCCAAGTTACAAAGGGAAGACCCCGCTGGAGCTGCCTTACAGAGTACTAGCGTCCCCTTTTGGGGAGAGGCCGCCACCTCCATTTCTCCTTTATAGGGGAATTCTCAGAAGTGGGGTAGTTGGTCAGGCATGAAGGTCACCACGGAGCCTACAGGAAAATTACACTTGGTCTACTGAAAGCAGTCCCTGAATTATCCCCAAGTTAGTTTAAAACTTTTTAAAAATTAATTTTTATTTATAAAAACTTCAAATTACAGAGAAATGGAAAAAACAGTACCATGAATATGTGTATGCCCTTCACCTAGATTGGCCAATTATTAACATTTCACCAGATTTGTTTTTTCTCTATATATGCTTTTTCTCGTTTCCTTTTCCTTTTCTTCTTCTTTCTTTTTATATTTTTATTTTTGGGGTTGAACCCTTTACAAATAAGTTGCAGGCACCATGACGCAACCCCTCAATCCTTCAGCAATCAGCTCCTAAGAAGGACATAGTGCAACATAATCACAATACCACTGTCACACCTAAGAAAATTAACATGAATTCAGTAACATCGTCTAATATGTAGCCCTTATTTAAAAGTCTCCAGTTGTGCCAAAATTATGTTTATTGATGTTTCTATCTTTTCCCCCATACTAAGGTTCATGCATTGCATTTGGCTATTAGATGGCTTTAATTCAAACGTGTCAGGACACGTTTTCTGCATAGGAACAGAGAGTAAATATTTTAGGTTCTGAAAGCCATACAGTCACTGTGGCATAAAAGCAGCCTTAGATGACATATAAAGGAATGAGTGTGGCTTTGTTCCAACAAAACTTTATTTACAAAAACAGGCAGCAGACTGGATTAGCTCCTGGACTATAGTTTGCCAACCTCAGTTTCAGTCTCTTTTAATTTATAAGTAACACCCCTCCCCTGCCCATTTTTGTTTTTAATGACATTAAATTTTTTGTGAACCCAGGGTGTCTTATAGAATATCCCATATTCTGGATGTGCCTGATTGTTCCCTCATGATTAGATTCTTTTTATTTTTGTTTTTGCAAGTACATTCTATTGTGTATTTTGAGGTTTACAGTATGATGTTATGGGATACACATAGATAGTAAAATGTTTACTTTAGCCAAGTGAATTAACATCGCTGTGATCTCAGTTATTTTTTGAAACCAGAGCAGCTCTACTTACTCGACAAAAATTTCAGTTACCACATAATTGTATGAACAATAGTCCTCATGTTGTGTATTAGACCTCTAGACTTGCTCATCCTACATGTCTCCTACTTAGTAGAATAACTCCTGTTTAAATACTTCTGTTAAGAACGAGATGGCATCACATCAGGATATTCCAACTCAATGAGGCTAGGTCATTCACATGGTTAAGGTGGGAATGCTAGCTCTCTCCACTGAAAGGTACCCACTTCTCCTTGTAATTAATATGCCAGCTTGAGGTCAGACTGTGAGACTGAGACTGAATCATATCCTGTTCCCCAATAGCTTTATACTAATAGCTTTAGCGTGCACCCATGTTCCTGTAGTGCATCAACTGGAAGTCTCTAAATGGTAAGCTCCATGAGAGCCAAGGCCTTGTCTGTCTGGGTCGCAGGAGTAGTGGATCCCTGGAGCACATCGGGGCCCGTGAATATGCACTGAAGACACTGATCTCTACCTCGGCCTTCTTCCCACTAAACTTGATCTTGTTCACTCCCGCTGAGGTATAGCTCCTTGAGCGCTGCTATTAGCAGGTCACCTCGCTATCCACAGGCTTCTTGTTGACTAGAATATGATGCCCAAACTCTTCCCTTCCATCCTCAACACCCTCAACACCCTGTGAAGTCCCAGGCTGTCCCAGCACCGCTCTTCATAAACTCCAACACAACAGAACCTATTTCCCATAGCTATGTTTATGCCACTCAACCAGAATTTATTACCCAACTAGAAAACCCTTACCATCTAGCCAAATACTTCCCATTCTTCAATGCCTGCTTCAATCCCGATCTCTTCCTTAAAGCCATTCCACTCAACTGCAACACAGACTACCTTCTCTCCTTGGTTCTTACCTCCAGCCATTCACTGGTGATTAATTCCACCATCTAAAGACCTCTTTTGCAAAGTTTTAGATCACTATTTGAATCTTGTGTTCCTTGCTGCATCTTGCAGAAAAGAACCCTATTTTCCACCTCTTGTATTTTCCTAGTAGTGACCTAATGCAGCTTGCAGGGCTGCTCTGCCCATCGTTCTTGGTCTATTTACCTCTGTTATGTCTGCCCACTCTACCTCTTTCTTTGAAAGAGCCAATAATTTAAATTCTAGGAGTTTAAGATCACAGTGATATTATCTCTTAACAACACTTCTATAGTTCTTTGCCAGTGCTCACCACATGTACCAGTTATAAGTGCTTTATGTCTATGAACTCCTTTAATCCTCATGACAATTTTTCTTCTCTTATGTAATTGTACAGAGGAATACAGTCTTCATCTTTTTCCAGAGTTTATTTTGGAGGTTCAGGGTAACAATAAACAGATATTTTCAATTTTGTGTGTAAGATTAATCTTTTTTTAGATGTGTGAAATGACTTCCTTCTGGTTCAAAAACTTAGGCTAGAAAAACAACTATGCCTCCTCTATCTGAGCTACCAGGTTATACTAATTATAGTATTTATTGAGTTCTTATTAGGTGCTAGGCACTGTTAAGTAGAACCCTCCATTGCTTCTACCCTGTAAGGTGTGTTCTACCCTGTAAGATGTGTTCTACCATTGGAGATAAGAAATAGATGCAGAACAGGTAGCCTGTGGCAAAGAGAGTGATCGTAGGGACATGTGCATTGTCCATTTTCTCAGGGGATAATTAAATACCAAGTGGACTCACTACATACTCCCAGATCATGAGGACCTGAACACAGCAGTGTCCCAGCAACAATTATGTGGCGTCCTCTTGGGATAGTAAACCTCTCTAAGCCTCTCGGTGCTTTGGGCAAACGACCTAAATACGGTGATTATTATACTCTAAATGATTGTTACAGTGATATTAATAGTGCTCAAGGGAGCTCTTGCTGTGTATAGAGCATTTAATCACTGTTGCTAATACAGTCCATGTTCAGCTCTGAAATCTGATTATTTTTATGACATCAGCATTATCACAGATCCCTAGGTTTAGGAATTTGCTTTCCAAATTAAATTCTACCGTCAAGCAATCAACTGAAAGTTGTAAGCAAAAGACGCAAGATTAACCCTTGGTGGGCATTCATTCTCCATACTCTGAAATGTGCTTCTTGCCAGGTGGAGTAGAGCTCCTTGGAAGGAAAGAGTGGGAGTACCAGGAGCACGGTTGTGTGTTCTGCATGGCAAAAGGGCCACTGTAGATAGTTATAGCCTTTGTGGTCATGCCCAGGTTTCTGGGCCAAACATGAAGCCATCAGTGGTTAGAATTATTAGATCTATTCAGATTCTAGCCCCCTTCTTAGCCATGAGGGAGAGATGGCTTAAGATCCTATCATGAAAAACTGACCTGTCTAAAGAAAATCACTCTCAGCTGGGTGTGGTGGCTCAAACCCGTAATCCCATCACTTTGGGAGGCTAAGGCAACAGGAATGCCTGAGCCCAGGGGTTCGAGACCAGCTGAGACAACTTGGTAAGACCTCGTCTCTACAATTAAAAAAATTAGCCAGGCATGGTAGTGCATGCCTATAGTTCCAGCTACTTGGAAACCTGAGGTGGAAGGATAGCCTGAGCCCAGCAGGTCAACGCTGGGGTGGCCATGAGAGTGCTATTGCACTCCAGCCTGGGCGATGGAGTAAGACTCTGACAAGAAAAGAAAGAAAGAAAGAAAGAAAGGAAGGAAGGAAGGAAGGAAGGAAGGAAGAAAAAGGAAGGAAGGAAGGAAGAAAATTATTCTCATGATTCCATTACAATTCCTGAGTCCCCATCCCATGAGTTCTCAGCAACCCTTAGAGTAATTCCACATCACCAGACAAGGTGAGTCATCAAAGGGTAAGCATAAGCACAGGACTCTTGTGAATCAGAGGCATTTTCCAGGACTTTGTGAATGCTAGCAGAGAAGGTGTGACTCCAGAGATTCTAGCTGTAAACCCAGAGATGCTGGGGGTCTTCTTTGCCCTCTGTGTAATTAACAAGACATGTTTGGGTTAACACTCAAAATATCATCCACTTTGCACAAAGACGTGCATACTTGTCCCTGTTCTGCTTTCTTCCAATTCTGTTCCTGGAGGTGGAGGGGTATAGCCAGGTGTCACTGGCCTTATTTTGTCTTATTGCTACCTCCACTGGACAGATGTAAAATACCCACTCCCTGAAAAGTCAATTGAGCTATACCACACTGAGATGTCTGAACTATGAGACAAGGAGTGAAGCAAAATCAAGTTCTGCCAATTTTATCCCTTAATTATCTCTAGATCCCATCTCCCCTTCTCCTTTCTGACTTGCACTGCCTAGGGCCATGCCCCAATACATCTTCTCTGGACTTATTGCTCCTGACTGGTCTCATGGTCTACAAGGTGTTAAACACTTCAGACTCACTCTCTACATAATTGCTGAAATTGTGAATTTTTCTAAAACGTAAATCTGTCCACATTTCCTCTCCTGATTAAAATCCTTTAACAGCTTCTCTCTTTCTCTCAGTGAAATGCATAAATCTTAGAGCCTTCATGATGTGACCTCTCCCTGAATCCTTGCAATCTTCAGATGGAGTATTCTTTTTTACAAGCTTTACCTTAGAGTCATTTCTAAGGTCATATATGTAGCAAAGTTTTGGTTTCCAAAATGCCCCCAAAAACGTATCAGTTAGGAAAATGATGGTGCATACATATCCTGGAATGCTGTATGGGAAACAAAAGTGATGTGGAAGATAGTGAGTGACACCTCCAAGTAACTGTGGTGTGGGAGAATGTTACTTTATCCTTTATGCCTGTCTATAGTGTTGTGATGTTTGCAATGAACATATTTTACTTCAAAAATTAGCAGAAACAATAAGACAGTTCCCATTTTGAAAAAAATTGCTTGTCAATCTATGTTTAATCACCAATATCTACTGTGGTCAATGAGATGTGGAATTACTGTCCATAAACACAGCTGCTTGCTTTGCACTGACTGTAGAATACGCGTTCCAACACCAGTGCGTCAGCCCATCCGTTTGCAGGGCCATCGAGGAACTGCCAAAAGCTATGACTGGGAGACTCCCTGTCTCCCCTTTAATAGGACAATTTCAGGATATGGGAAATTCCAGGCCCTCTGTTGGCTTGCAGATCGGGGAAGGGCCCTGATGCTGATCACATAACTGTGACTTGCCGGTTTCATCCTGTGCACCCTGGTCTCCCTCCTGCTGTTCTCTTAATTCTTTATCAATCTTTCTCCCCCACCCCCATGTGTTTTTCTCCCCTGTTTCTTCCAGCTCTTGGCCCAGTGAGGCATCCAAAGAACAGAAAGCAAAACAACAATTCCAAATCATTATTTCAAATCACACTGCAAAGACTTCATCCCTACCTAATGCCACAGATTGGCAGGAATCTGCCACCAGAGGAAGCCAAAATCTCCCTAAAGATGATTATATGGCTTTCCCCCTCCCCCTTCCTCAGAAAGACTGACTGCCATGAAAGCAACAGAGTATAGAAGAGTCACAAGAGAATCGTCCAAAGTCCAAAGCCCTACAGACACCATGACTCCTGTTTCTCTGTGGCAGAACTTTGGGATCTGTGAAGATCCCAAACAGAAGCTGAGATTAGCTGGGCACTTGGGGGGCACATGGGCTCAGACAGTTGTCTTGTCCTATGGCTTATGGAGTTCTTACAGTTAAATGAAGTTGTCATGAGTGTCTGGTGACCTGGCCTTTCCTATTCTCTAACTGCATCCTCTTTTTTCAACCACAGAACCTCCAATGTCTGGGAGCACAGAATTACCCAAAGGTCCCCCGAGAGCCATGTTCTTACACCTGAGTGCTTTTCACAGCTTTCTTTTTTTTTCTTTGAGTTGGAGTCTCAGGCTGGAGTGCAGTGGCACACTCAAGGCCACCCCAGTGTCAATCTGCTGGGCTCCAACGAACCTTCTACCTCAGCCTTCCAAATAGTTGAAACTACAAGTGCACTCTACCATGCCTAGCTAATTTTTTTATTTATTGTAGAGATGAGGTCTCACTAAGTTGCCCAGGCTGCACAGCTTTCTTGATTAGAAACTGGCCCCCCACCCCTCCCCACCCCTCATGTGCCTAGCCCCCAGCCCTAGCAGGGAGACACCCAACTTTCCACAAGTCTTCCCTAAGACACTCCCTTCTCCTTGACAAGACCCTTGACTGCCCCACAACTTAATAAAAGCCTGACTCCCCTGAGCCTCTCAACCCTGGGTGTACCCACATCGGCACCAGCCACACCATCAGGCGACCTGACTCCCCCTTGCCGTGAGTTCTCCTACTGCAGGACTCCATTCTAGCACCCACCTTGCTGCTGACACAAATAGATGCTCATCCAGACTTGCTGAATTAATTCAATCACCTGGTCAAGACTGTAAGCTATGGGAACTCAGAAAACCCAAATGTGGGGTCATGATGAAAAGCACCCTCCAATAACAGGAGTTTAATTAGTGGGAAGTGGGTTGTTGGGGAAATACTATTTGGGACCTAGATGGCAGAGACCCAACCAGCTTGCTGGCTAATAACTCTCCCTAGGGCTGCTCCCTCCCTCTTCCCCTAGCTGGCTGCTTCAGCTTTCTCCCTGCAGAAAGGAGGAGAAAGAAACATCCATAATTGGAAAGTTTCCAAGGGACTGTTCACCATGGATGCCAGAGCTAGATCCTGTATCTAAAAGAAATAAAGGAATCTTTTCGAAGGAGTAGGATACAGCAAATGGTCAGAGAAAGATATTCAGATGTTCCAGCATTCTCTGAAATCCAAAAAGGATGTACAGAGTATATGAGGAGGGTGAGAAGATGGTTCTCTCCATATTATTCCTCAGTGGTGTCAGAGAATAAAAATTCCCAGATTCATGAAGTAAACATGAAACAAGGAAAAAGACACACAACACATGTCAGAGTGTATGGATGGTGCACACCATACACCAATCCCACTAGAAAAAAAAACTGTCTCTTAAAGACAAAGCCTTGTGCTTGGCTCTGGGTATTCACCCATTCTCCCTTAAAAATACAGTCTAGTGGAGCAAATCTGATATAGGTAAATATTGGTGATGTTAGTGTCAGTGATCATTTAAATTTCAAGAGTAATATGATTCTATTGCATAAAAAGAACCATCAGCCAGGCATGGTGGCTCACACCTGTAATCCCAGCACTTTGGGAGGCTGAGGCAGAAGGATTGCTTGAGTCCAGAAGTTCAAGACCAGCCTAGGCAACATAATGTGACCACATCTTAATGTGACCACAAAATATCAAAAAATTGGCCAGGCATGGTGGTGCACACCTGTAGTCCCAGCTACATGGAAGGCTAAAGTGGAAGAATTGCCTGAGCCCAAGAGGTTGAGGCTGTGGTGAGCCATGATTGTGTCACTGTGCTCTAGCCTGGGCAACAGAGTGAGACCCTGACTCAAAAAATGAAAAAGAACCATAAAAAGTAGAAATCAAAGTTATTGTCAGAGGAAAATACAAAGAATGACAATATGTACCAAATATGAATATTATTTTATTACTAATAAATAGGGGAGTGATAAATTCTTAGCTCAGAATAATGAAAAGTAAAGGGTGTCAGGATATAGTTTTAAAAAACTTCAATGGCATTGGATGCTCTTTTTCTTTTTAACTTGGCTAACAGAAAGTGAATTTTACCTCACATTCACATAGGTGAATAGTCAAAGAGGAGACACAATTTTAAATTAAAACAACACAAACAAACAAACAAACAAAAAACCCAGCATCTAAAGAGAAAAGCCAATAGTTGGTTTAATTTGTTGGATGTCAGCTTCATGAAGCTGTTGGGTCCTTACCTCCATTAGTGGGAAAATTATGCCGAATCCAAGTCCTCAAAAATGCAGGTATATTAATTACAAAACACAAAATACAGAGATGTCCTGCTTGTAATCATTAATCAAACACATTAAGAGCAACCAAAGAGGAAATGGAACATTAGAGGGGAGCTTCTTAAAGAGTAATTTCCTAGAAGAGAAATTTATGGCCTATACTTATTCTCCATTAGAGGACATCTAACTTCTTTTATTAGTTTATTCATCAACACAGCCTGGGTTTCAGGCCAGCTCTGTAAACCAGCAGGTCATCAAGAAAGGGATCCTCTGGGGGCTTTTCCTTCTGGTCCAGCTGTGCTTCCCAGATCATAACACAGTTAACAGAAGTAGTCATGGTGCATTCAGCAGGAGGTTTTTAGGTTTTCCCCAAAAGGCAATTCACAGAGCAAACCCCAAGGGCTGTCTGGATATAAAGTGAACATCTAAAATGTGCTTTGAAATGAAATGATTTTCTGTTTGCCGTATGAGGTTTGTGATTGCCTCTCACAGCCTTGCTTCTATTGCCTTTATGACCGGGTTCAACTTCTTATTTAGTGATGTAATAAAGGGGCGATTTAGAACCTGGCAGCATTCCCAATCAATGAGCCCATCTATCCCTGTGCACCTCCCCCGACAACACTGTGGCTCATCTCTGAGCGAGCCCACTCAGTACCCAGATATCAGCCACGCATCCCCCAAAACCACCCCTGCTTCCCCACATGCACAACTCTTTCTCTCTTTTCACCACATAGTCCCCCAGCAACCCAAACCCTACCCTGGATTTTCTCTTCATCTCTGTGCTAGATCACTCTTTCTATGAATAATATAACTCTAATTTTACTGGAAGGAAAGTAAACACACCTGATATTTACAACTTGGCATAGGGGGATGGAATGAAAAAAAAATACAAGAAAGAACATCTTACCTTGTTTTAAGAATATTCAGAAACTGCAAAATCTCTGAAAACTGTATCAGTCTGAGAGCTCTTAAAAATCTCAAACCTGGAAAGAAATGAAGTAGAGATGCATTATTTGCAATGCATGGTTTTAATGTCCACAGTCCGCCATCTGATTGACAACTGCTCAGGACTGGAGGGATGGAAAGTTTTTGCAGAAGATAAACCAGCCGTACCTTGGACATACTCCTTCATTCTGATTCTTGACTGGTTTAATCTCAGCCGGTAATCTGACTTTCTCATTATAAAAATGGCCTGTTTGGAACCTCTTTAGTGAAGGGGCTGGTGGGGAGGGCCCAGGTTAGTAAGGCTTCTCATTTGGTGATCTCTGTTTAAAGCACTATTCCAAAGTTCCCTAATTGTCTGGCAGGATTTTGTCTCTGAAAAATACTGGGAATTGTGATAGCTCAGGGTAACCCTTGCTCTAAGAGCAGATTAAGAATAAATCGGATAAACTTATGTCTTTGATGGATTTTTTTTATCTTTATCTTCAGCCCTGATAAAATGAAGAGCACAGCCCACAGCGTTATCTGTTTTCTACAAGGTTCCATATTTTTCTCCCAATCAAAAAAAAAAAAAAAACCCCTAAAACAAAAACAGATCAGTAAGATAGCACACTCCACAACTTCAGGATTCTAAATTTATATAGCTCCACTTTTACTAAGTGTTAAGATAACTATTTGTCCTTTCTAAATCAGCAACCTCTCTTGAATGGAAAAAAAGAGCCAGTGTTTCTAGGTGGCATAAGAGAAACAGAAGAAAAACACAATCAAAGATTTTAAAAAACAACAAATCATTATTGTGTTTTAACAGTCAGCAGTAAACTAAATTTCTGCTGAGGTGAAACTCGCATGTCAAAACCATCTTGAATCGGTCATGGGCTGTAACGCCCTGGCTACCATGCAGGAGAATTACTTACAAAATGCTGGTCATCACAGCTTTGAGACACCTTGAGTGTCACACTCACTCCCAAGAGGATTTTCTTTTGCATATTTTCTGGAAGCATTTTATTAAGTGCAAAGCTCCCAGTGGCCTGAGTTGCCAGCCACCTCCCGGCCCATGGGTGAGACTTTGTTCTGCCCCCATACATGAGGCAGTGAAGGGCAGTCTCATACACAGTGGCTTCCTAGAGACACTGGAGGAATCCTTCTGCCTGAACAAGGAGTCTCCTACCTGAGCCCAGCGGAAATGCTTAGGTAAAAGGGAAAATTAACTCAGGCTCATGGGGGGGTGGGAGGGAGGAACAATCTAACTGTACAAGGAGAGAGAGAGAGAGAGAGAGAGAGAGAGGGAGAGAAAGGGAAAAGGGCTCAAAAGGAGACTGTCTCATCTGAAAAGGATTGATTGACCTTCATGAATAGAAGATTTTTTTCAGAAAACATTTTCCTTCTATGCTAAATAATATTTATATAAATTTTATTAAATAAGACACTGCAGAGATGAAAAGGGATGTTGATGAAATAAAAAGGCCCAGGAGCCAAAAACGCAGTCATAACTGAGCTGATGAAAGACTGACTTAGCACCGCTGAAAACTGAACATGACGCAGAGCACAAAATTGAGAGGTCATCTTTGAAAGCAGAGAAAATAAGGGAGGGGGAGAGAAAAAGATGAGACTTAAGAAAATGGAAATGTAACAGAGATCACAGAGATCCAACCTATGAATAAATGTGTTCCAAAGGGAAGTACAAACAACACATAGATCATAAGCAGTGGCCTGAACATAATAGAACTTTCTAGATGTGAAAAAATGGCTTGAGACTAAGAGGTGAATGAATGACCAGCTCTTAGAAAACAATGCCAAAAAGTAGCTGGCTTACTGTTTGCAAATTTCAAGTATTAAAGTCAATTAAACAACAAAAATAAAGCGTTGGTGTTGGAGGACGTTATTTACCATTAATATCACCAAGATAATTGTATGAACATAAATGTAAAACAACCCTTGGACAAAACTTAGATTTTTTTCAAACAGAATCTGACCCCAAATTTTTATACAAAGTCAAGTGTTTGTTCAACAGTAAAGGTAGCACAGTAAAATAAAATAAAATAAGAAAGTATTTTTCAAATTGCCAAGGTTTCAAAAAAATATACTGTTTGCTCAGTTTGTGCAGAAAGTTTTCAAAGAGGTTCGAAGGCTTCCTAAATCAGAATGGGGGGCAAGGGCTGGAAAGTACATTTTTAACAGACTCTACCGCATGTTCTAAGCATCCGGGTCAATCTGGAATGTTATTACACAATAGAACCATTGGCACACACAGCTGTGAGATAAAAGAACAAATTTAGAAATTTGAAGTGGAAAAAGACTAGCAGTCAGCATTGAAACCAAAGGTACAACAATCCCCGTTCCCTGCAAAGGATATGATCCAAGACCCCCAGTGGATGCTGGGAACTGCAAACAATGCCAAACCCTACATACACTATGGTTTTTCCTATACATTCATGCCTATGATAAAATTTACCTTATAAATTAGGCATGGTAAGAGATAGCAACAACTAACCATAAAACAGAACAATTGTAAGAATATGCCATCATCATCACCCTGTCACCTTGGGGCCATTATTAAGTAAAATAAGAGTTACTTAAACACAGCCCTACAAGTCCAAGATAGTTGAAGTGACTAACGGGCAGGTAGTGGAGATTGTGCAGAGGTGCTGGACAGAGGGAGGACTCATGGCCCTGTGGGACTGCACAGGTAGACACGAGATTTCATCTCGCTATTCAAATGGTGTGCGATTTAAAACTTATCAGATGCTTGTTACTGGAACCTTCCACTTAATAATTTCAGACTGCAGTTAACTGGGGGTTAGCTGAAACTTCAGAAAGTGAACACACAGATTAGCAGGGACTGCTGTATAAGGACACACTAGTAATATATTAGCCCCACAGTGTTTAATCCTGAAAATCCTATGTATGCATATATATTTTTATTATTAACAATTATTAAACTAAAAATAGAATACAAATGACCCAAACTTTAAACTGGATGGAACTAAAAATAGAACACAAATGACGCAAACTTTAAACTGGATTTCCTCTTTTTTATCTTTAAGTGATGGGCCTTGCATAGCATTATCAGTTGTTTATATGTAGCTTGCCATGTTTTGGTGACTCAAAAATATATGCTAGAATAAAAGCTTTTATTTTATTTGAGGGGTATGAGATTAAGGCTAGGAATAAAATGGATGCAGAGGCCACAAGATCCTCTGCTCTTGCCAGAGATAAACTTCAGATCTAGCTCTGAGCACCTGCTTAATAAAAGCAAGCAGGAAGACAGCATAAGATTAATAACATATATATAAAAGAGAAAAGCAAACTAGTTCCCAGGAGAACAGTTTTTCCCAGCGTGGAAATCAAAGAAAAAAATCTCCTTGTGAAAGGGACACAAGGTGGTACAAGACTAAGACTTGTGAGCTGAAAATAACCTTTGCTTGTTGGACTCCCTTGTACTGGTCATTTCTATGGCCTTGGATTTCATTAATGCAAATGAGTGAATGAAATTCTTCACGGGTTAACAAGTCAGTCTATGTTCTTCTGTTGTATTTGAAAGACGTTGTTGGTGTGTGGTTACTGTTTCTTGAATCCTCAGATCAAGCCAGACTATCTGGAGAAATGGTTAGTCTGAAGCATATATCCTTCAGAAAACCACTCACAGCAGCTGCCGAACTGCTTTCTGCCCTGGACCCCTTGTAGTCTCTGCTCAAAATCCTCCAATACCCCCCATTTCAAGCAGAGTAAATGCCAAAGTCCTTCAAAGACCTAAAGTCACGCCACCCTCCTACCCTCACAATCTCTTCTTGGACCCTTTGGCTCTCCTTTGGATCAGATAGTTTAATGAGTGAATTCCTTTATACTTTCTTTTTTTAATTTTTAAAATTTTGTATTTTGTTGTTTTGCTGTTTTGCTTTTTTGTTTTTTGAGTTGGAATCTCACTCCGTCACTCAGGCTGGAGTGCAGTGGCACTCTCACAGCCACCCCAGCGTCAGACCTGCTGGGCTCAGGTGATCCTTTTGCCTCAGTCTTCCAAATAGCTGGCACTACAGGCATGCACTACTATGCCTGGCTTTTTTATTATTATTATTATTGTAGAGATGAGGTCTCGCTAAATTGCCCAGGCTGTTCTCAAACCTGTGGGCTGAGGCAATCCCCTCACCTACACCTCCCAAAGTGCTGGGATTACAGGCTTGAGCCACTGTGCCCAGCTTCCTTTACACTTTCAAGAAATAGTAAAGCTTCTCTATATATTCTTTAAGTAGTAAAAATGAACTTACCTCTCTTTTTCTGTGCTCTGTGTTGATTTAGAAAGCTGGCATTGCCTGAACACAGGTACCCCAAACATTAAAAAAAAATGGCAGGCTCATCACATTAATGACTAATGATAACCCTAAATAAAATACCAGCATATCAAATCCAGAATTGCATTAAGTGAATAACATATGTGATCCATAATGGATGCCATGGGGTGCCATCCAGATTCCCTCTCCAGGGACCATATTTGTCCCGGGATCATAAAGAGTGGCCCGCTGAGTGCTCACAACTAGTCTCTCCACCAGAGCTTCCCTTTGCTCTAGGGAACTGCCTCACCTGAGGTTATACGCCCTGCCCATGACCAGCTGATGTGGGACAAAGGCCAGCTGCCTTGCTTCAATCTGGGATGATGCTGAAGGGCCATCTACCTGCAGTGTTCCCTGTGTAATGAGCTGAGGCTTCCCAGGCAACTGCCCCCCAGTCTGAGTTCTTCCTCATCCCCTCACAAGCATGGGCACTAAGCCTTCCCTGGAAATCTGTCTACCAGAAGACTAAGCATTCTGATAATACATGTGAGCATGGTGGAAGTACTCAATCAATGGCCATTTCATCACATGAAACTGCAAAATTAAAACAGCATAGGATTATATGCAACTCCACAGAATAGTCATCAAGATAGACCAGAAGGACACACACACACACACACACACACACACACACACACACACACACACACACAGTATATATAGTGTTATTGTTATTTTAAATTTTTGGTGAAATGACGTTGATAATTATGCAACTCATTATTATGAATCATCTACTATTTTTAATTACTTACAACACATACACCAAAATCTCTAATTACATATTTTTTAAAACCATACAACAGAAAAAAATAGCTAGGGATCAACAGAATCAAGAGTGTGTCCAGCATACAGTTTGTAAGGAACAGAGTCAGGTTTCACCTCAAACATGTTGAATGCCACGAAGCCCAAGCTTGTAGTCACTGCCCTGTTCAGACTTTGGCCAATCAGTTCCACTTCAAACATCAGGACTCCTGTAAGCACTTTCAAGACTGGCATGTCATACACCTTGTCAAAATGTCCTAACAATCTGTAATCCCGTTGGTATGTTAATGCCCTTTTGGTCACAGCCCTACCGGATTGAGTTCTGCATCACAGTATCTTCCTTCTATCAGAGCATCTTCTATCACAGTATATTCTATCAGAGAAAAGAAGGAAGGAAGGGAAAAGGCAAGGAAAAAAGGAGGAAGGATGGAAGAAAAGTAAGAGTCCCCATTTGATAGGCCCCAAATAAAAGCTAACTGCTATTTTATTTTGCCTATTTTAACAAATGAAGCTAATTATTCTTCTATAATTATTAGCCATTTTATTTTCTTCTTTAAAGCGATTTGGAATGACCTTTGCCAGTTTACCTGTGTTTATCTTATTTGCGGCAATATAGTTGTGTTATTTTATAATGAAGATATTTTTATTTTATTTTAAAGATGTGAGGTACAAGTCAGGAATAAGTACATAAGTGGTCCGTGTACAGTTGAAGTTTGGGCCTCCCATTGGTCCTCACTTCACCTGGTTTAGAATCAGGTATCCTTGTTGATGTTATGTGTCCCCTTCCCTCCCCAGCAGTGTCCCACTACTACTGATCCCTCTCTTGTAGTATTATAATAAATGCCCAGGGTCCACTTATGAGTGAAAACATGTGGTGCTCAGTTCCTTGTTTCTGTGATAGTTCACTGAGTATGATAGACTCTAAATCCATCCAAGTTGCTACAAAGTTCACAATTTTGTCTTTTTTTATGGCTACATAATAGTCAATCATGTATATGTACCTCATGTTATTTATCCAGTTCACTTTCGATGGGCAGCACAGTGGGTTCCATGTTTTTGCTATTGTGAATAGTGCTGCAATATACATACATCATTTTATGGAATGATTTGAGTTTCTCCAGGTATATTCCCAGAAGGGGAATTGCTAGGTCATTTGGAAGGTCAATTTCTAGATCTTTCAGAAATTGCCACATGATTTTTCACAGAGGTTGTACTAGTTTACACTCCCACCAATAATATAGAAGTGTTCCCTTTTCTCCAAATCATCGCCAGCACCTGTTGTCTTTTGAGTTACCATTGATGGCCATCCTGACTGGAGTTAGGTGGTATCTCAGTGTGGTTTTGATTTGCATTTCTTTGGTGATTGGTGAGACTGAGCATTTTTTCATGTATCTGTTGGTTGTTCATATGTCTTCTTTTGAAAAGTGTCTGTTCAAGCCTTTTGCCCACTTTTTAATGGGGCTGGTTTTTTTCTTTTCAGCAAGTGTGAGTTCCTTGTAGATCCTGGATGTTAGGCTTTAGTCAGATATACAGCTGGCAAATATTTTTTTCCCATTCTGTGGACTGTTTCCCCACTCTCTTAATGGTTTCTTTTGTTTTGCAAAAGTTTTTCAGTTTGACGAAGTCCCACTTGTCTATCTTATCTCTTATGTCATGGACTTTTGGGGTTATGATCAGGAATTGGTTGCCTATTCCAATGTCTATAAGGGTGTCTCCTGTGTTTTCTAAAATTCTTATAGTTTGAGGTTTTACATTTAGGTCTTTGATCCATTTGGCGTTGATTTTTGTGTATGGTGATAGATAGGGGTCTTGTTTCATTCTTCTGCATGCAGTCAGCCAGTTTTCTCAGCACTATTTCCTGAATAGGTTCTCCTCTCCCCAGTGGTTGTTGGTAGAGGCTTTGTTGGAGATGAGTTGGGTGAGGAATTGAGTTTTTGCTTCTGGAATCTCCATCCTGTTCCATTGGTCTATATGCCTATTCTTTTAGCAATACCAGGCTGTTTTGACTATTGTAGCCTTACAACAAAGTTTAAAGTCTGGAATTGTGATACCTACTGCTTTCTTTCTTTTGCTGGGGATTGCTTTGGCTATTCATGGTAATTTTTGTTTCCATATGAATTTCTGTATTGCTGTTTCCAGGTCTGAGAAGAATGATGTTGGTAATTTGATGGTATTGCATTGAATCTGTAGATTGCCTTGGGTAGGATGGACATCTTAACAATGTTGATTCTTCTAAACCATGAGCATGGAATATTTTTCCATTTGTTTATGTCTTCTTTGATTTCTTTGAGTAGAACTAGAGCGTAGAAATGTTACCAGGGACTAAGGTGGAGCAGGGAAGTGTGGTTGGAGAAAGATTAGTTAAAGGATAAAAAATTTCAGTTAGGTAGAGAGAATAAGTTCAATATGTACAACATGATGCCTACAGTTAATAACAATATATTGTATTCTTGAAAAATGCTAAAAAATAAAAAGGAAAAGAAATGCAAATTAAACAAAAATACAGTAAGCACTGCATTTATTCTACTTAACTAGAAATACATGTATATGAGTTTTGCCTAGTAGAGATGACTCTGCAATAAAATAGTCTTATAACTTGTGGAATTATAAGTTGATAAAAAACATTTTCAGAAAGTAATTCAGCATTATTAATTAAACTAATTCCATTTCTGTGAATATAACCTAGGAAAATATAACAGAATATGGAAAACTGCTGCAGAAAAAAAGATGTTCACTGCAAAATTATTCATTAAACAAGAATAAAAGAAAGTAGCCTCATATCCAAAAATAGATCTTAAGTATAGTCCATCTTCTTTATAGGAGCTTATGCGTGTTCAAAACGTGTAGCAAAAAATGCTTATGATATAATGAAAGTTAGGGAAGTAAAATATAGAAATTAGAACGATGATGACCAGGGACTGGGTAGAGAAGAATTGCTGTTTAATGGGTGTAGAGTTTCAGATCTGCAAGATGAAAAAATACTGGAGATCCATTCTGCAACAAGGCAAATATATTTAACACTACTGAACTGCACATTTTAAAATGGTTAAGATGGTAAATTTTATGTGCCCTTTATCACACACAAAAAATTGTAAATAACAAACTGGAATTTTTGAAAAAAACAAAACAAAAACAAAGAAGTGAAAGATAAAGTGCATATACCCTGTGATAACACGATGAAAACTATATACTTATGAAAAATATAAAGTAGAAGAAAAGCATAAAATGATAACAGTGACTGTGTGATAGAGTCAGAAATTTTTGATCTTTTTGATTTTCTGGGAAAAAATTTGTAAAAATATTTATATTAAAATTTCTATTTGTATTCATAATTACTTGTTGCTGTTCTTATAAAGTTAATGGCAAGTTGTGGCTTGAGCACATGTTTTTCAGCTCTGACCCCTATACCCATGTCAAGATTCAGTCACTTGAAGCCACTGGCTCCAGGTGAGGAGGACCCCCGGTCAGGGTATCAAACTTGGTTCCCAGGGCCTTAACCAGGTTAAGGTTTTCCTGAGAACTAACACCACTGAATTTCAGCAATGGTCAGCTAGACAGATTAAGGGATTTAGGAGTCCTTTCTTATATGGAAGCGGAATTGCTATACTGACAAAGATTGAGGGATAAACAGGTAAATAATAAATTATCCAACGTTCGGGGTTCCTGTTATCCTCAGACAGAAAAGACTCAAATTTGTGCATGCGAGGTCCCAGGAGAGGACAAGACAGAAAACAACAACAAAAACATCCCAGTCCATTGTGGAAAGTCTGCCGAGTTTTCCAATTTGCTACTTTCCATTCTCTTTCATTCCTTAATCTTTAAATCCAAAAAGCTGAGAGGTTTCAATAAACCTCTGAGGTTTCCAATCCCTGCATCCCCACGCAAATCCTGAAGAGCAATTATTTCTGTGGTGTCTGACAAGGTCATTGTTATCTGGCCTTGCAGCTCAGAGGAATCAAACCAAGACCAGGCGTATCAAGGTAGAGGGAGATACACAGAAGCACCAGCGGGATTCTTCAGGGTGGTCCCCACACACTGCTACCATCAGGGATCCCACATCCCATCCCCAGGTTGGTCACTGCTGGGACCACCTGCTTCTCAGCCCCAGCACAGAGCGAACCTGAGCCTCCCCTTCCCAGCTGGGGGAGAGGATTGTCTTGCTTGCTATTAAATGCCCCTGGGCTTTTTGTTCCTCCAGCCAGAACATGTGTTCTATAAGCAGTTCTTGCTTGTCTGACCTTTTCACTATCTTTTCCTTCGGTCACTGTTCAGGTTGTTTTGCATCCTACCTAATTCCAGTCTTGATTTCTGTTCTGACAGATGCTAAGCATCAGTTAATATTCAGGCTGGGATTGTCACCTATTTATTAGTTTGCCCATTCATTCATTCCTTCATTCATCCCTTTGCATGTGTACTAAGTGCTGGCTTTGCATCAGCCCCTCACTGTTTCAAACACCAAGGCCATGAGGGAGAAGGTTCTGCTGTCAGGGTTTCCTTTATTTGAACAAAGGAGCCAGAAAGTAGAGAAAAATAAAAATTTCAAAGTAAACAAGTCTTATTGACTTTACCTCTTAATGAAATGTGAAATAACTTATCTTTCTACTCTCTATGCCAGAACCAAGGTCCACACCATTGTTACCTTCAGGTGGGCCAAGAGCCCCCACGCTGGTCTTTCTGTTTCACTTCATTCCCCCTGATCCCACTGCTGTTCTCCAGAAAGCAGCCAGCATGGTCCTTTCAAACATCCATCAGATCACATCACTCCCCGACAAAAGCCATCACATGGCTTTCATCTCACTGAAAACACATTTCAGATATTTCAGATTCCTTATCTGGCTCTGGAATGCTTTCTATGATCTTGTCTCCATTCATTCCATTACCACTCTCCCAGGCCTCACATCTTCCACACTGTGTCTCCAATTCGTGAACATTCCCCAGCTCATCCTCAGAACAGGCCCGAAGAACAGTATTCTGTTTCTTCTCTCTGGAATGCTCTTCCCCCAAATCATTACAAGACTGGCTCATGGAAGTCTTCCCTAACCACCCAGTCTGGAGTCCCACCTCTCCACTGCCATTAGTCTGTTCTTCTGTATAGTGTTTATCGTTGTCCAAAATGATCTTGTTTGCCTCTTCAGGTGTTTCCTGCCAGTGCCTCAGCAGAATGTCTACCCCACTAGACTAGGCACCTCATGCACCTGTGCTCCACAGGACTGAAGACCTCAAACCCCTGCACTCCACTGGAGTGAGGACCTCACACCTGTGCTCCACTGGACTGGGCACCTCATGCCCCTACAATCCACTGGACTGGGAACCTCATACCCCTGTGCTCCACTTGCACTGGTACCTCACACCCCTGTGCTCCACTGAACTGGGTACCTCACACCACTGGACGGGGTAACTCAGACCTCTGTGCTCTATTGCACTGGGTTCTTCACCTCCCCGCACTCCACTGGACTGAGCACCTCACACTCCTGTGCTCCGCTTAACAGGGCACCTCATGTAATCTGCACTCTATAGGACTGGACACCTCAAGCCCCTGTGCTCCACTGGACTGGGCACCTCATACCCTTGCCTTTCACTGGACTAGGCATCTCACATCCCTGGGCTCCACTGACCAGGGCACCTCACACCCCTGCGCTCCACTGACCTGGGCACCTCACACCCCTGTGCTCCACTGGACTGGGCACCTCACACCCTGCTCACCAATGACTTCACCCTCTATTAGAACATGACAGTTGGCACACAGTGAGCACTCACTACTGAAAATAAATTCACTGATCAAAAATCCTTTCAAAGGCAAAGGAAGAGGGTGTTATTAGATAATAAGTTAAACCCATGGTTCTACTTCATTGCTCAACTTTTTCTCAGGAAATAGTATAGTTGCCCTTAGCTTAATAATGCCTTCACCTGTGCTCCTCTCGCTAGCTGCTGTAATACTGGTTCTCTACAGTGCCAGATGTTATAAAGCCCAGAGCAGCTTTCCTTTGCGATAAATGGAGAGAGAATATAAAAATCTGACTAGCTGATTCTAGGGTTATATACACAGAGGTATGAATGCTCAGACTCCGGGTATTTAAGCCAAAAGAAAGCTTTGATGCCAGTTCTAATGAAAAAGATCAAGTAAGACTCACCTATCACTGGCTTGCTAATTGGAGTTTTGCTAGGCATAATTACATAAGGCAGAAGTATTCGAGCCATGCCTACCCACATCAGAAAACTAGCTGGGTTTTCAAAGGGACTGTACCTCATTTTAAGGATGCTACCACTAACCTTTCTGGAAACAAAAGCTATCCCTCTCTAAGAAAGAGATTTTTTAGGTCCAGAAATGTACATTTAAGTCAAAATAAAACCAAATTCATATTGGAAAGCAGCTGAAAAAATGACAATCCGCCCAGAGAACTGTTTTTAGGTTATCAGCTGTATAAGAATAATGAACCACCCAAGACAGGCAAGACCACACTCCCATGGCCAAATGTAAGGTTAGAAAAACAATAACCATAACTTGTATGGTTGCCCTGAAAAAAATATCAACAATAGCTCTAAATGCCTCTTCTGGAAACGCTGACTCATTGGAAGTTATTGCCACTTAATAAATAGGAAGCAGCCTGTTTCTATCATCTGCCAAACTTTCCAACATATCTGAAATATATTCTTTAATAGCTCAACAAGATTCAGGAGCACTAGAGGCCAGTTAAATTCATCTAAAAAGGAAGGACACGATTTCTGCCTCACCCAGCACATCTGAGCCCAGTGGGTATGCCAAGGAAACAGGAATGGAGATGGCTATTGTCTCTCCACTGGGCATTTCCCCAAAACGAGTCCACAGGAAAAGTACTTCTTTCCCAGGCAACCTCCAGGAATATGGAATACTTTGGGGAGGAGAAGAGCTGTGGGTAGGCAAAACCTTACCCCAAGAGGTGCAAACCCTGCAGCAAGATGCCAATGACTGCCAGAAGTTCTGTGGTTCTTCCTTCTCCGGAGCTGCAGGCCCAAACTTCACACGGTAGCCGTTTTGGAATAAATCCCCCAGGGACTTTTTGCGGCGCCTGGCGGGTTTGTAAACCTCTGTGCTGTTGTTGCTGGGTGGGTGATGGTACACCAGAATCTTACTGGGGATCATGGTGGAAGCAGAGAGGATGGCGAGGCTTCCACCTCCCTTGAATTCACTTCTTGTATAAGCCGATGCTCTGAAAGGAACCTGGAGGTGCCTGTGTTCTTCTGACCTGTGCTAAAATAGGTCCTTGTGTCCAGTACAGTGGGTCACCAGCATCAGTGTTGTGGTAAAGCCAACAGACACTCTTACCTCCCTCAGCCACTAGCCCACTTGCAAGAGCCCCAACATGCTCTGGGCATCTGATGCACACAGCCACGTCAGAAAGGGAGGGCGGAGTGCTCTGATCCACTATGTCCTACGAGCTGATCAATCAGCTTCATTCTAGAAATAACCATGTAAGCTCCTTTGGACATGGTTTAGGGGGATAGAAAAAGAAAAGGCTATATAATTCCTCAAATCAGATAGTACAGAATAGAGAGAGGGAGAGGCTACCGTTTGGGGTCCACTAAGTCATTTATTTGAGTAACCCTGCTTGTCAATTGAGGATTCAGAGGGAGGATTCCCTTATAGGATGTGATGCCAAATGAGAGAGAAAAACTGAATGGTCCCACTTCTCCTGTCCAACCTCCTTCCACCAACATAACACAAATACACAAATCCTCTACTAGTCTTATATGTAGGAGTGAGGTAGATAAGAGACTCTGGGTTTTCCAGAGGAAGATGGGAGGAAATGCTCTGCTAGACCTTCTCCCCCAACACTCCCTTGTACTATAGTTTTCAACATCTCATAACCAACCTCAGCCCCCTCTTGGGTCTCTGCTACAAACTGAATTATGGACTCTCCACCCCCTGCCAAATTCATATGTTGAAGCCCTAACCCCAATGGGATGGTATCTGGAGATGGAGCTTTTGGGAAGTAACTGGGTTTAGATATGGTCAAGAGGGTAGGGTACTCATGATAGTATTAGTGCCATTATAAGAAAAGACACCAGAGAGATTGCTCTTTCTCCCTCTCTGCCATGTCAGGATATAGTGAGATAGCAGCTGACTGTAAGTG
>CAUYQG010180406.1:0-27529 GCA_963574415.1 Tarsius wallacei | reverse complement strand
GTGTGATACCTCCCACTTTGTTTCTTTTGCCAAGGATTGTTTTGGAACTTAGAGCACCTTTGTTCTATATAACTAACTTGGTGCATCAGTGCACAGTAAAAAAAAGAAACTGAATTATATTTCTTGACAGGGTAAATGATTACATGGTAAAAAAACATTTCCCGCCTTCAGCATGAATACAATTCCCTCAAAGAGATTTTAAAAATTCACATTTACAAGGGAATGTACTTTGAGAGGGCAAAGAGTTTGAATTCATCCAGCTTGGGGGAAAAAAAAGAAAAAAGAAAGAAAAGAAAAAGAAAGAAGGAAAGAATTTACTAAATATTATCAAATGGGAAGTTTAGAATACTACAAGAGGAACTTATCTTTCTGACAATATGATGGAGCAGGTACTCTAAAAATTCTTCACCTAAAAAGTGCATAGCTAAGCTGACAAGAAAGTATGGGAGCGCCTCAAAGGCCTAAATTAAGGAGAAATTCTGAGTCCAGAGAAAAGGCAGTTGGCATTTGCAGTGTTCTTCTGCCAACACTTCTTGTCCTTGAGTTTAGATCACATGGAAAGGAGGCGGGGCCTAGGGGACTGAAGAAAGTGTTCCAGTAAAGCAAAACAGTTTAAAGACAATTCCCAAAAAACAAATGATAACATGGGGTGAAGGGACCACTGTAGATCATGAGAAGCTAAAGAAATTAGTCTGCTTCAGCCTTGGCTCTCAAGGTGGAAAGGAAAATTCTCCACTGAGAACTATAGGTCAGCTCTTACATGAACATGGGCTTGAGTTCACATTGCTTGTGTTAAGTACACATAAACAGAAGACAATCCTTTCTAGGGGAATACACCTTACCCCATGATTCAAGTATTCTCATAAATCCCCAAAGAGTGTGAGCTAACATGAGTCAGGGTCAGCAACATTTAAAAAAATGGCAGAATCAGGCCACCAAAGACTGCAGACATAAAAAAGGCAAGTAAAATCTTAAAGAAGTAAAAAGCATTTCACTAATATGAGTGAGGAATAAGGGAGCATTAGAGATTCTCAGGCATCATATTTGAAAGAAGAATGAATATAACTTCTGGAAATTACTGTGTCTATGTCTCTGTGTGCGTAGTAAATATTGGACCGCATTGGAGACACAGCTGAAGAAATAATTATTAAAAATATACACACAAAAGAATTACTCAGAATGTGGTATGAAGGGGAAAAGGATGAAAAATGTGAAAGGGAGGTTGGGGAGTACATTTAATTAGAATTCCAGAAAGAATAAAGAATATAGTGAAAAGGAACTATTTCAGAGCATGATTGTTGAAAATTTCCAGAGTTGAAGAGAGACACCAATTATCCAACTCAATCAGCCAAATTTATCCCAAAGTGGATTAATAAAAAGAAATCCATACACAGTGTCGACAAACTACAGAACACAGAAAATTCTTAAATTTTCTCTTTCAGAGAAAAAAACAGATAACCTAAGAAAGAACAACAGACTGTCAATTGACTTCTTAACAGCAAAAATGGAGTATAGAAAACAGTGAAATAATTATTTTAATGTTCTGAGAGATAAATTATTGACAAACATAATTGTATGTCTTTCAAGAACAAAGACTAAGCAAATTTCTTTTCAGTCATTCCAAAAAAACAAATATAAAAAGTGAAAACTAAAGAATGTATTACCAAAAAGCCCTCATACATGTATTTTTCTAGAAGATGTACTTAAAGAAAAATGCAGATTCCCCAGAATGGAGGTCTTGTCTGAAAAACAAGAAAGAATGATGAGCATAATTTATGTATATGTAAATAAATAAATGGAAAAAATCAATTGTCATCATGTTAAAAACTACTGAGAAACACTAACAAATAAATATTGAGCAGATTATCAGAGTAAAAATGTTTAAAAGAAAATGGAAAAATTACCTCAAAATAAGATCTAACTTGCAAGAAAAACAATTATGAGCAAAAAAAGTAAACACATAGGTAAATCTAAATATACGTTGACTAAAAATGATTTAAATTGATATTTAATTTACACATCGATCTTTGTATTATTCCAAAAGAGAGTGAATACATGAATAAAAGTGAACTTTAGTAAGTTGTATATACATGTTGAAAATCAGCATAAACACCAAAATCACAGAATTCAAAAACGCAATTCCAAAATTAGTAGATGGGAAAATTGAGAAGAGAAAAAATATATATTTATAAAAAAACTGAAAGGAGAAAATTAGAAAAAGCACAGATATACTATTGACCTAATAAGTGAAAATCAGCTGAATTGTTTAACCATCTATATTATAAGTGACCCGCTTAAAAATTTAACACACTAATATTGAAGATAAAAATGTGAGGAAAATACATATCAAGAAAACTAACCAGAGGAAGTTGGTGTCGTTATATTAAAAGCAGGCAAAATAAAATTTAAGTCACAAAAAGCATTGTCATAGGTAGAGATGGTTGGTGCATAAAATACAACATTAAAAGTTGGCAGAATTGTAAGAAGGAGTTGCCAGCTCTGGAGTGCTGGGAAAGGAAGGATCTGTGAATGCATCCTGGAAGAACAAGGAGGGTTTCTCAGGAAATTGGAGTTGGGATCCCAGAAGTCAGTCAGGTAAACAGGGCAGAACTGAGAAAGGGAAAAAGGTGCACACACACAGAACACAACATTTCTGGAAGACTGAAAGTACTTTAATATGATTCCATGCACAGAATCCAGGAAATAGTAATGAGAAAATAAAAAATGAAAGTAGAAGTTTTATGCACTTTGCTAAACTTTAGCTTGAAAATCATGGAAAATCGTGAAGAATCATAAGTAGATGAGAGTCAATAATCACATTTTAATTTGAGACCCATCATTGTGGTGGTGCTGATCATCGTGGCTTAGAGGGAATCTGGACTTTGGTCTCAGACTCAGGGCATGATGAATTAGGACAATTATGAAGCCAATTATATTGGTCCACATGATATGGGCCTCACTTCTCTTTGGGTGCCCAGATGATAACAGTTTCCAGATCCACCTAGTCACCTGGCCAAATATAGAGCTGTCTTACTTTCCAGACATATTGCATTCCTAGATAATTCTTCATTCACCCATCTTTTTTATTCATTTAATATTTATTGAGCAAATTGCTACTACCAGGCATACTTTTGCTGGCACTGGATATACAGCAGTGGGCAAAAGGAAAAAAGTCCCTATCTTCATACAGCCCTCACGGTGTGTATGTGTGTATGTATGTGTGTATGGAGAGTGCCTAGGCAAAGGGAAGATTACAGCTTTAAGTGGGTGATTGTGGGAGGTCTTGCAAAGGAACTATCTGAAGGAAGACTTGAAAGTGGTGAGGAGTGGGCCATGCAAAAATCAAAGGAAGGGTATTCCAGGAAGAAACAGCAGTAAAGGCAAAGCCCCTGGGGTGTGACTGTGTCTAATCTGTTGATGAGCGTCAAGGAAGCCACCGTGGCTAGAACAGAATAAGGCAGTGGGATAGGATGTCAGAGATGTCACTCAGGGAAGAGTTCCTGAGAGGACCTTGGAGCCTTGGAATCCACTGGAAAGCTCTGAGCAGAGACTTGAGCAACAGCACACAACTCACACATTTGCCAAGTGTGCTAGGAATACCCTGAGATGCATTCAAGACTTACATTCTCCCCCTCCCCACTTTCCTTTCTTACATCTCTGGTTATTGAAGGTATAAAATGAAGTAATACCATCAGGGAGAACCCCATGGCAAGAGAAAGAAGCACACTAATTGCTTTGTGGAGTATCCACTAAGTGCCAAGCACCATACTAGAAAATCCAGACCTTATCTCAATTCCGCAGCAAAATCAGTCTGTCAAGTTTCAGGGACACAAAGAAGTGAGCACCTCACACTTTCCAGAAGCATGTTAAAGAGAATTACCAAAGGTAGGCTACAATTTTTTAAGCCCCCCCCACACACACACACATAAATGAAAGATAAATATTTAAGGTGATGGATATCCCAAGCACCCTGATTTGATCATGACACATAATATGAATGTATCAAAATGTCACATGTAACCCAAAACTATTAGGTACCAATAATATTTTTAAGCCCCCAATCCCTCTCAGGCATTTGCTAAGGGCATTGTGGCAGTTTGCATCCCTGTATGCAGAAACTTCCATGAACAGGCAGAGAGAACCGAGTTCAGTCAGAGCCAAATGGGAAGGGAGTGTTCCCAGCCTCCCCTGAGGTCTGCTTTCTGCAGCCTCAGACACAGTGCCCTCTGCCCAGGTGGCAAAATTAGCTCCTGGAAAAGGGTTGTTTATTTCTCTCTCTTTTTAAAAGCATTAGTGAGATATAACTGATGTACAAATAATTGCACATATTTAATGAATTTGGACATATGTATATGCATGTGATGCCATCGCCATATCAAGCTACTAGGTATATCCATCACCTCTCACAATTTCCTCATGTTCCTTTGGGGTTTTGTATGTTTTGTTTTGCAATGAGAACACTTAACATACTTTAAAGTGTATAATGCCTTTTCACTAACTATAGGTGCAGAGCTTATATATCTGAAACTGAATACAGGGTTGTCCATTTCTGTGGCAACTCACTGTACTAAAGTGTTCTTGTGTGGAGAGTTAACAGGTTGCATTAAAAGAAGCCACTGAGAACAGGAACAGGGTTGTGGACCGGTGCAGGCGGCTGCCACTGTGGGACATTGTGTGCCTTGCTGTCATGAACTGTGCCACCTTGGGCACCATTTGAGAGTGAATAGAATACTATGACACACCAGGCTCAAAGCCATCAAGGTTTCCCAGTTCTTATTCTTGATGCAAATATATTTGTATTTCAGAAATGGTCAGATATGAACCTTCATGTCTTAACTGAAAGCAAATCAGGGGTTCCAGTGACAGGCTTTGCTAAAGCTCTGCATCACATAAGCACATCAGAAGCATATCAGAAGGTTCTCTGGGAAGAATAGAGAATATCAAGATTGACACCAAACACGTAGCTCTCCTAAGGGGATGCTGGTCATTGGAGTGGAATGAACTGTATCCTAGTATCTGCAAAACTTCGAAATGAGATCCATACACCAGTGTCCATGGTCACGGAAGAACTTTGGGAAATGGGGAAGGTGCTAGAAGATGGAGACAGGCAAATGGTCTTCTGATCCTCCTATCTCAGTGAATTTCAAGAGCCCATGAGCTTTCTATTTTTCAAAAGCAATATTCTAGAGTGGATTCTAGGAAGATGGATATGTGAGTACTTTGAAAAGTGAGTGTCCTTGGGATCCTGTATGGGCTTACCAAGAGTAAACCACACTACACTTACCTTAATTCCTCGTGTGATAAATTTGCTAGACTCATAACACTAGTAATGCAGTTAAATCCGATTTCCAGTAAAACAGTTGATAAAATTGAACATGAAAGCCTTGAGAAAGTGTTTATTCAATTCTACAGTTGAATATGTGTAAATAGTTGGATGAACACATTCAAAAAGTACTGTAAAGAATTATCAAAATTTGAATGAGGGTATTTGGATAAAGGACCCTTCATATCCAAGTGACCTATGATTCTAAGACATACCTGATGACTATGTCATTACCATTAATTATGGCTAAAAGCCTAGAAAAAGGTGATTAAAAAGTGATTTAAATGAAACACTGTGTAACTGAAATTGCCTTATCTACATGACCTTCAGCTTGGTTATACAATCTAGTTATGTAATGAATGACTTATAATTGTAATAATAATAATAATGTAGTTGTATAATTTATCCAATGATATTAGAACTCAATACTTACCTCAGATGCAAGCCCATTATCTTGTTTAATCCTTACCACAGTGAAGGAAATATATCAACATGTACATTAAGATTCTAGAGGTTTCATCTTAAAACAGAAAAATGTAATCCTTATAATCAAGCAAGACCATTCTGAAATTCTCAGCCCATTCACCTCCAAATTAATAACAATCTGGAAGGCAGAAAGATTTGAATCTCCACACATTTGCATATAGGCTTTCAGAGGTTCTCAGGTCTGGGGTTAATAATAATTACTGTGATGTTACAACCATGAATAATACTATACCTTGTGATCAATTTAAAGGAGATTAAGTGCTATTTTTTACTGTGTGCTATGGTGCTCAACCATTTGTATTAGCTATATATACAGTACCACTGAATGATGGGCAAAATCTTCTCCCCACCTTTTTCAAGGAAACCAGTTAACATTGATTGGGCATTTGCTGAAAAAGCAACATTTTAAGATCTCCAAGAACCTTGATGAAAACACAGAGCCTTCCTTTAGGAAGGTCAGAACTCATCAGCAGTATCCCCTCAAGCATACCTGGAAATCCCCTTTTTAAGGCTGTTGCTGCTCTAGGATCTCTTATGGGAGCCAAGACATGGATACTGCCATCCCTGAGTGGCAAGTAGATCTAATATAGGTCAGGATCAATCAGATAACGTGCAGTACCTCAACTGATCAAAACCCTTAGACAGACACAGGGCTTTCCTAGTTTTAAAGAGGAGCATTGCTAACTTACATCTGTGATGCAAGTTTACCTGGATGTCTGTAGCAAACAGCTATGCAGTTGGCTTAGCTACAGAGGTACCTCTGGCAGGTTTGGAGAATTGGATAAATGTATCAAACCCTAATGTGCTACGACAGGAGGATTTCCCCCTACGAGTCAGAAGAGTATAGAAAAGTCTGGGAACTGTTATTCAATGGGATGCAAAACTCCTCCAGCTAAAAAGCAATTTGCAGACTGACACTCATGCTACAGCAACTTTTATCATGAGTTTGTACTTCAAATGGAACCTACCTTTATTTAAAAAAAAAACAGTGTATCTTAAATAATGACTTTTCTAGATTTTGAAGCAGAACATCAATAGCAGAAGATATTTGTTTTCTGAACCTCATCTGCTCTGAATTAAAATATCAGAGTTGGGGTTTTATATTCTGTTTGGACAAGAAAAAAGTACAGTGCCCTTAACAAATTCTATTGATTATCAGTCATGATTGCTAAGCCGGCAAAGTGGAACCATATGAATATAGTCCCTGTAGTTACAATGAAAAGAAAAGGCATATGAACATCCCGGGGGAAGAAGGGACCATGTTTTTTCCATTTGCTTACCCTAGAACTTTCCATATTAAGTAAAATTTTCCATCCATACACATCTCCAAAAATGAAGATGAAAATGGTAGAACAACATTCTGAGCATGGTGCAAGCAGAAGAGTAGGGCAGGGCTGTGTGGTGCGACCCACTGTTTCCTTGCAGAACAGTAAGGAGCCGTGTGGGGCAGGGTAGCACGTGGGAAGTTGGGAGCAACACAGGGGTTGCAATGAGGTGACTGCATTAAGCTGCTGTGCTTTTTTGGAAGAAAAAAAAGAGAATTCTAGACTTTTTTTGCTTTTGTAAAATAAGGCTATCAAAAAGGGAGTGGCAGGATGTTTTCTCCAGTTTGTGAGTGTCTGCGGCAATGGACAGGAAACGTGGCTGTCTCAAAAGAGTGGGAATCACCAGGAAATTGGAAGAGATGCTTTTGCAGGAGCCTGAGATAAAATGTTCGCACAGATTCTTCCCAGCCTAATCTGCAATGCGATACTTTAAGAGAGCCAGGCGCCACGTTAGAATCATGTTCAACAAAACACTGTGCTGTTTTCTTTTGGTAAACACTGGCTCCATGTCTTACGAGTTACATGAGAACCTCTGTATGCGAATTTGTTCTCCTTGTAATAATGATAGATTTACATGTATGTATCCACACCATTTTTGCTACCCAGGCAGACATTTTCAAGGAATCTCACCAAGGTTAAGTTGGCAATCCATGGTCGTTCATTCATTCATTTAATAAATTTTAATTAAGCATCTACTTTTTGCCAGGAACAGTGCTCGGCACAGCCACAGTAAAAATATTGCCTCTACTCCAAGCTCCTACTTATTGAAACTGCACCAAGGAGGCTTGACTGTCCCAGGTCACCCCAGGACCCTAACTCCACAAGTCCTAAGGCAGTGATTCTTGTCCTTTCTGATGTTCTAACACTGTGTGATTTTTAGATATTGTGAACCACCTTCACTTCTAAAGGTATTATAGGAGTTTGTCCTAATTGGAAGATAATTTGGTGTCAAACTTTAAAGTAGCCTTCAAGATAGCTAAAAACATTCTCAAATACTGAAATTTAAATATTCATTCTACAAGAGCGTCTTTTCCATGCCCCTTTAACATTTGTCATCGCTATTGACTCAAATGAGACAAAGCAATTATTCTGACACTTGAAATTTCACCTTTAACGTTTCCTAGGTAACATAGCTTATACTAACCCTTATCTTTCCCATGGGGTATTTAAAGAGGAAGTAATGTGGAACACAGCTATGAATTCAGAATTACCCAGTGCCTTGATGTTTTCCCATTTCTCTACTGGCATCCAACCCAACAGCTATCTTTCTTGTATGGTGACCTGAGTGGCATTGAGCTTTGATAGAAGGTCATAGTATCTTTGTTAGAAATTATATGCAATTTTTAAGAGGTTACATCTCAAGTTTTTTATTCTAACAGCAAGAAAAGCCACAAAACAAATTTCTTTGTAAATCAAATATGAATCAGTGATGAAAATGAATTTCCCTCCAGCTTTTGTCTTGGTTGACAATTCTTCTGGGGTAATGTTGATTATTCTTATAATTCCTCATGGGGACTGTCAGACCTGTCTGATTAGGTGAAAACTAGCATAAAGAGATTGTATAAAGAATATTATTCAAGTAAAATTATTCTTTTTAGAGCTAAAGAAGAAAACTTGTCTTACATCTTGAATCCCATGTGATAACTACCATATTTAGAGAAGCAATTAATCTCAGAGAAAGTAAATGACATGATCACACAACTATTATGTGGCCAGACAAGGATTCGAAAGCAGATTGTCACCTGGGAACACACATGAACACACACACACACACACACACACACACACACACACACGTAAGACTCAGCTTTACAAGTTCTGACTCACTCGATTTAGGGTAAGCCTTGGAGTTTGCACTTCTAGAAAGGATCACAGGTGATTGGAATGCTCTTCCCAGTTAAGAACCAATATTCTTATTTACCTTCAGGGAGCTATGTGACAAGAATGCTGCCACAATATCTGATTAACAATTCAGAGGCATGCCATTGAGAATAGGAGTTGTGTGTTTTTTGTTTGCTTCTGTTTTTAGTAAGACCTTTTGAAGAGGAGAAAGTGTACAGTTACATGATTTTTTAAACACAAAGTCAAGGAGAGCCAGGATTGAGAGGAACATTAACTAATACTTTGAATTATTCATTACTATAGGCAGTATAATGAGACTCAATTTCCATGTTATTCAATCATTGAGACGTGTATATATTTATTATCTACCCATAATAGGCCCAATACATTTATTAAATGTTTATGTATATTGAAACTGTTAGTCTTTTTAATTTTTACTTGTTTATATATTTATTTTTAAAGATGTGGGTTACAGTTCTGGGTCAGGTACATAATTAATCATCATATAGGTGAAGTTTGGACCTCCCATTGGTCCTCATTTTTGCCTGGCTTGTAATCAGCTACCCTTATTAGCGCTATGTGCACCCTCCTTCTTCCCATCCCTGGCATTGTCCTGCTACTGCCAATCCCTTTCATGTAGTATTATGATATATGTTCAGGGTCCACTTGTGAGTGAAAACATGTGGTACTCAGTTCTTTGTTTCTGTGATAGATCACTGAGTATGATGGACTCTAAATCCATCCAAGTTGCTGCAAAGTCCATGTTTGTCCTTCTTTGTCCTGCATAATATTCCATTGTGTATTTGTACCACATTTTTTTACTCCAGTCCACTTTCGATGGGCAGCACAGTTGGTTCCATGTTTTTGCTATAGTTAATAGTGCTGCAATCAACATGCATGCGCAGGTGTCTTTTCTGTAGAAAGATTTTACTTGTCTGGGTATATTCCCAGAAGGGGGCTCGCTGGGTCATATGGAAGGTCAATTTTTAGAAATCGCCACACTGTGAAACTGTTAGTCTTTCTAAGAATGGACAAAGAACTTTGGAGTCTTTTCTCTTACATTCAAAATAATCCATATTAATTCTCAGAAGTATTGCAAGTCAGAAAGTTTTTGTATCTACTCCAGAAAATCTAGTTACTTGCTAGGAAATTCATTGAGATCTTTGCTAGGTGGATTGGACAAGTTCTAAACTCAAGAGAGTTGTACATTGTAGAAATTTTTTTTATTTCAAATCTATGTGCCTGAGTCACAAAACTTAATAGTCTCAATATAGACGATGAGTTCAGTTCCAAAAGTTCATTTCTTAGCAAGTCTATAAAATTATAGCAAACTTATATGTAAATTTTAATAAAGTACCCAATGAGAGTTTGCAAATGAGGTCACAAGGTCATTGAAATGTTATATAGTTTCCCTAAAAAATTCTTGAAAACAATATTGTTTTTATAATTATTTAACAGCATTTAAACCAAGTATTTTACTTCCTTGATATGCCTATCCATCTTATGAGGTTGCATAACATCTTAACTTTTGCTCTTTATATTTAGATTAAAAATAAACTTTCAAAACAGTTTACGAGAAGCCATGATATGGGGTTATACTTCATTTGGATAAACAATCCTGACCATCCTTCATCTGCAAAATAGGTTAGTTGTGGGTTCTAAGCAATCCCGTGAAGACTGCATGAAAGTGAGCTTTAGGGACCTCTTTTTAAGAGAAGAAGGTCGCTTAAAAGATGTAACGTTCCAAACCCACATCATTAAGAGAATGAAGGCTTAGCAAAGCCTTTTTATGTTAATTACTCCTAACTACCTTTCACACTGTGACACCTGTGGAAACATAGGGTTTTTCTTTTCCTAAGTGATTAGCACATACAATGAACCATGACAAGTAATTATCATGACCCTTGAAATTTTAATATATAGGGACATCGCCACAGTGTTATTTTTAGACAGAGCTCCCAAATTGCTATCTACTAATCTTTTCAATGACATGTATCTTGAAAATTCTTATCCTTCAAGTTAGTTCTAAACCTGTCTGAATGATGGTTGTGTCATACTGCTAGAGGAAAAGGCCACCAGCTCCCCGCCCTACCTGCACAGATGAGTACTAGTCCGAGATGGGTTCACATTATCATGTCACTAGTAGCTAAGCCAAGACTTGAGCCCACATTTCCGAAATACCATTTCAATACTTTTTCAGCTCTGCCTTCATGAGAGTCATACCTTTCCATGCTACTGTTTCATTACTTAATTAAGGTAGTGTCACAGAAGCATATCATCATTCAGAATAGTAATATATATTTTCTTGCCTTAGAAAATAAAAATACCAGCCAGTCCAGTCTGAATCAGTAGCATTAATAGCAGTACATTACAAGTAAAGATGTTTTCTTCCACGATTGCCTTCATATGTATATTAGTTCAACATATCTACCATCAATAGTTTATATTTTTTGCAGATTAAAACCATTATGTCACCCCTCATCCATAAAGATGGCTATTATCAAAAAGACAGATGGCTGGGCATGGTGGCTCATGCCTGTAATTCCAGCACTTTGGGAGGTGGAAGCAAGAGTATTGCCTGCGCTCGAGGGTTTGAGACCAGCCTGGGCAACATGGCTCATCTCTACAATAAATCAAAAAATTAGTCAGGTGACACATGACGGTAGTCTCAGCTTCTTGGAAGGCTGAGGCAGAAGAACTGCCTTAGCCCATCAGGTTGAGGCTGCAATAGCTGTGATTGTGCCACTGCACTCTAGCCTGGGTGACAGAGTAAGACTCCAACTCAAAAACAAACAAAAAAAGACCAACAGTAAGTGTCGGTGAGGGTGTAGAGAAAAGGGGACCTTAGCACACTATTGGTAGGAATGTAGATTGGTACAGTCACTATGGAAAACAGCATGGAGGTTCCTAAAGAAATTATAGAGCTACCACAAGACCCCACAATCCCTGTTCTGGGTATATATCTAAAAGAGACGAAATCATCACTTCCTAAAGATATCTGCACTCTGATTCTCATTCAACATTATTCACAATAGCCAAAATGTGGAAACAACTGAATACCCATCGATGGACAAATGGATAAAGAAAATGTGATTTGCACATGCAATGCAATATTATTCAGCCTTGAAAAAGAAGCAGATCCTGCCATTTGCAATAAAATGAATAGACCTGGAGGATGTTATGCTAAATTAAATAAGCAGAATGTAAAAGAAAAAAATATTTTAGGATCATATATATCAAATATGTGTTAAAGAGAGCTCAAATACACAGCAATAGAGAATGGAACAGTGGTTACCACAGGTGTGGCAAAGAGAAGAAATGGAGAGCAGACACGTAGAATGAACACATCTGTATAATATGAGAACTAAAGTTAATAAAATTGTATTGTACTAGGAATTTTTGTTAAACAAGTAGATTTTAGCTGTTCTTGTCACAACAAAGTAACTTTGTGAGATAATGGACACTTTAATCTACTTAACTCTTATAGCCATTTTATTATCTATATGTGTCCCATGACATTATGTTGTATACCTCAGATATACATAACATTTATTTTACAAAAAGGATTTCATTTTTTATCTTATTTTCCCCTAGATATTTAAAAATAGGTGAAAGAATACATGCCTGATCCACAGTCAGATCTCCAGAGAGCCTTTATCAACAGAAGTTAAACATATGGACTTTCTAAAATTGAAAAAACCTTTTTGGAACCTGAAGTGACTTTTGAATATGGCTGGATGCAACAAACCAGAGTGAATTATTCAAAACCAGGAGATCGAAGCAATGGATCTATTTTGCACTGTAGAAGCAAAGCTCTATAAATTGACATGTGATGATATTCAGGATAGTTTAATTTGGTGACCTGGAAGAGAATCAAATGAATCGAAAAAAATTCTTGCAAATATTTCTGTCATCTTTTCTAAAATTAAGGATATCTGATCATTTGAATATGCCACCTGTGTTACAGTGTTCAATAGTTTCCTTTTTAAATTGAGAAAAAAATGCACCCAATTTCTCAAATATTCCCCAGTCTCTGCAATTAAAAATGCATGCATATAATTTAATATTCTTATGAAATTAAATGTATAAAATAGAAAATTCTTAACACAGGCCTTACTTTTTGATTATTCTTATAAGATTTTCAATCATCAGATATTTTTAAACTGAAACAATAATATTGCAACAGGGAAGTTTTCAAATAAAAGACAAAACTATAGAGACAGTCAGATCTTAAATCACTTGAAATAAAAATGTAGGTGTAAGGGAAAAAGTTACAGGTAATAAGATTTAATGGTTGTGGGAAATAGACGAAAACTGATAGTGTTCTCTAGAGAAAATAGCTTTGGGCAGACAGAAGAGAAATGGGGTGTGATATTGAGGGAAGTTTTAAAAATAAAGGAAACAGCAATAGCAGAGAAATAACAATAATTAAAGAGAAAATTAGATCAGAGGGTAACATATGAAGAGGTCCAAAACTTTTTTCTTAATCATTCTGATGGAAAATTAAGCACTGGAAATAAATTTTTCCAAAGTAAGAATAATGATCTTTGGCCAGCATCACTTGTTTTCATGGATGAAGGAAAGGTGTGACAGTGGTGGTGGCTTAGGTAACAGCCTGCACTGAGGCTCTAGTCTAGAGCTGGAACCATGATGTGAGCTGGGCAGTTCAGGAGAAGGCTTTCCAGTCTACTCTACTCCTCACACCTAACAGCAACCCAAAGATATCAATAAGAGTCCCAGGTTGTTCCTTACTGTTAAAAGTGACTGAATTTCTTTAATGTGGAGTTATATCTTCAGCAATAAAGTGTATAAAAAAATCTATGAACCCCTTTATCAAATACAACTTTTTTCTACTTCATGAAGCTAATCTGATCATGATTTATAATTTTAAGTTTGAGATTTGTTAAGATTTTCTTTCTGACACATTTCTAAGAAAATGCCAATCAAATTGTTGAGTTTGGATCTGGACGACCTTTAAGTTGATTTATTTTAACATTCTCACCTTAGGGTGGGGGAAATACAACCATGAAGCTTAAATCTGTTTCTGTGTTACACAGTTAGTGACAGAGATAGTCAAGGAGCCATTCGCCCATCCATATAATGCACAGTTGAATATTATAAGAATTACATTTTTATTGCTCATACTTGTAAATCATTCCCTTACCTATCATTCTTCACCTAATTAGCTACCAGTATGTAGACATTCATAAATGTAATCCCTTTCATTTGGAATAACTATTATGGAATGGAAAGGGGTGTCTGTGTGTGTGTGTGTGTGTGTGTGAGAGAGAGAGAGAGAGAGAGAGAGAGAGAGAGAATTCACTGGCCCCTGTGTGTTATTTTCCTTGTACTTCTTTACCTCTTTCCTGGACCTCCTTATCTTCTTATTCAAATACCCTAGAACTCGAAATTTGGTTGTTCAGTGTCAGTCTCTGGACAAACTTCCTAAATGAGTAGCTGAAAGAGGATGAGAGGGAACATGAGCAACAATTCGTATATAGAGTGAAGCGTGAGTGTGACCTAGCACTCACTCTGTAGGCAACACTGAAGGAGGGGCAGGATCTCACTTCCCCCCCCACCTCAGGGGATGGGAGACACACATTGTTTCAGACGCTTGCAAGAGGAGTAAGTGAGCCAGAGGCCTGGGAAGAAAGCCATGCAGGACCTGTGCCTGTGACTCCAGATGGGGCCCAGGTCAGATTGTGAACAGCTTTGCTAGCGGTGTTAACTAAGGAGTTTTGAACATTGTCCCAAGGGCAATGGAAAGCCCATGAAAGGTTTAAAGCAGGAAAGTGACAAGACCAGATTTAGGTTTTGGAAAAATACTTTCGGCTTTGATTTAAGACATGGGGAAAGGGCGGTATAATGGACAGAATGTTTGTGACCCTCACACAAAAAAATTTGTGTTGAAAGCTTGACCCCAGTGTGCTGATATTAGGAGATGGAGCCTTTGAAAGAAGATTAGGTCATGAGGGTGAAGCTTCATGAATGGGATTAGCACCCTTATGAGAAGACACCAGAGGGCTAGCTTGTTTCCCTCTCCACCATGTGAGAACACAATAAGAAGGCAGCAGTCTGGATCCAGAAGAGAGCTCTTTCCAGAACAGCACCATTCTGGCACTCTCATCTAGGACTTCCAGCCTGCAGAACCGTGAAAAATACATTTCTATTGCTTATAAGCCACCAGTTTGTGGTACTTCCCTATAGCAGCCCGAATAAGACAGGTGGTGATGGCTGAGTGGTGAGTAAGACCAAGGCCTCAGGCTTGGACGGTGCCTGAAAAAACAGGAGTCGACAGATAAACAACTGCAGAGTACAGCAGCAGAAAGACCAGTCATGATGTTGCTTCAGAAACCCAAGCGGGACGGGTCTCTGGGACCATGTGGTAGCCATCATTGTCTGTACATTAGGATTAAGTGTCCCATGCAAGTTTGCAGAACTAAGATCATCCCATGTTTTCTATGTCATGTGTGCAACCAGGATAAAGGCAAGGTTCTCAATTTTGTCAAGACAACATTTCACCTTTAGCAGTTTTCTTTCCTAAAAGATGTTGCACTTTCCCTACTGAAGTTGCATGACTTCTGAGCTGGCAGTTTTGCTGATGGCTTCTGTGCTTTGGAAGACTTGCCCATTTATTTTCTGTTTCCTCTTTTGGCAGTGCTCATTTCTGCCTTCATTCTTCACTGCAAGGTTCAAATACGTAAGCTTTCTAAGTACTAACAACAGAGAGAGGAAGAACTTGGGGCGGGGAATACACAAGAATAAGCAGATACACACCTGGTGAGTTATTGCAGAGTATCTCTCTTAGTGGTGGCATTATCATCCCAAATGTTGACAAGTGGAGCTTGGATAGGATCCAGCATACTCGCTGTCACTGAAAATAGGTAATTGCTTTGGGGGAATTATGTATGCTGGCAGCACAGGGCTGTGCACATACAGGCAAATCAAAAACATTTAATGGGTGCCTTAATTCACAGCTTATCCACAATACGCATTAACAGATAACATCGTTTACTAACAGCTACTTCCACTGGAAAATAAAGCTTTCCATCTCCAAGTTAATCTAGGGTTCTTTTTGCCTAGTTCCAGAACTGCCTGTGATTTCCCAGCAATGGCAGCTCCTGCTTTCCTTTGGCTGAATTATCAGACAGGTTTGCAGGCTTGTACCATGCAAAATAGTCAGGCTTTGTCTTCATACTGATTGGGGTTTAAATGCAAGTTATGGGACATGTCAGGTTGGTGACCATGGCACGATGACACATTTTTCTGAGTCTGGCATTCTTCTTGTATAAGTAATAATCACAATTTCAAAGAAATATCTGAGGGGTTTAATTAGATTGTGTGTGTGTGTGTTGTGTATATATGTATATATTTTTTATTGTTTATATATTATATATATTGTTTATATATATTATATATATTTTATATATATATATATATATATATATGTCTAGCACAATGCCAAATACACAAATGGAATGAATCTTCATGATCATTCTATCAAATGAAAAAGTTATGCAACTATGTGTTGTATTCAAAAACAGCAGGTAAACTAAAAATGTTTTTAAATAGAAGCCCAGAGATAACCACTCTGGTGTTATTTAAATTCTATATTATTGCTTGGAAGACTTCATTAACTTCTTTAAAAATGGCATGTATTTCTGCATTCTTCATTTATGGTGTTTACATTAAGCCTAATTTCAGGTAGGTAAAAGTACTAACTTGAAATTTTGGGGTATTAGCTATAATCTGAAATTGCAAGTGTTCTCTTTCCACTTTCTATTTTCTCACCACAATATAGATTTTGGTTAAATTTTAATCAATGGCATCGCTGATGCTGAACAAACCTAGGGAAGTCTCAACTTATCCCCTGTGGTAAAATTATGAGAATTTAGACCCAAAATAAATATTCAAGGCCACTGGGTCATCATGAGAGTTTAAAGTCACATTGACACCTTGTCAATGTAATTATTCACTAGAGCAGTGGTTCTCATTTGTAACCTGGGGACCAACCGGAGACTTTGAATTGTGGCAGAGGTGTATGAGTCCATTGGTCCACTAAGCATTAACTGTAGAAAATCAGTGTTAAGTATTCCACAGATGCATGCAACTGTGTCTCAAGGGTATGCTGACACTAAGATACTATTGTGATTAGAAAAATTCAAATTCATTCAAAGGCATTACTGCATTTGAGTAGTGTTTTTTAATTTGTTTTTCTCAATCAACAATTGTGTAAAGTCTAGCTGGTCTCATATATAACCTTTAGACATTTTAAACAGTGTGAGGGAAGAGAAATATTTTATCTTTCCATCTTAGGTTCCTAGCCGAGGTCTCTTTAACAAGCGACAGATTAACCGGGAAAGCTTACTGATTTATTTAATGTAAGTTTTTGTGACTTTCTTAAGAGAGCTTTATTAAGGAAATGAAGAACCCTCAAAACAGGTAAAATTGTATATTTTTATGCTTAGGTTTGCTGAAGAGCAGACAGTCATGGAAAAATATGATTGGAAGACAAAAGACAATAGTAATGAACTGTGAGAACTTAGCAAGGCATGTTTGATCAGAGTCGTCTCTGTGTCCCACGTTTTCAGAGATAAGGATGTTTCTTTCTTCTGGGGTAAAGAGGACACTTCTTACAAGAGGGTCTTAAGACCTTCAGGGGGAAAGGAGGGAAAGGTGAGGGTGGCTTTGCTGCGTTTGTTGTTTTGTCACTTGCCAGGGTGATATATTTTGGGGGAGTGCCCTGGACCCTATCGATAGAGTCCTTGTACTTGACGGTCAGAAGCTTGGAGTACTCATGTGGGAATAGCAACTTGGAATAAAGAAGCTGTGGTATGTCCAGGTGGCATTTGGAGAGATTACAAACTCAGTTCAAGCTGGAGAAAGAAAATCACGAAGAATCTGACGAAAGAGAATAGTAGAGGTATTAGAGCAAAGCTAGAAAGGATGCATTGGCTTGTTTCATTGGTAAGGGACAGGGAAACAATATGATTTCTAGCCCATTAATGTTTTGACATATTAAATTACCAGAAGGGGGTGCTTCAGTCTGTTTCTTAGTACCAGGCCATCCTTGTGATCTGTTCTCTCCAGGATTATGAGGAGGGGTGAGCTGGCACATCTGCCATGACACAGGACTCTCTCTTCCCCATTTTAGATGTGCAAATAGAAAAATAAATGCAAAACACTGTAAAAGCAGGTTTTTAAAAAGTAAAATACAACAGGAAAACATCTGTTTGATAAAAGTATTATCAAGGCCTTAGAACTCTGAAAAGTAGATCTTACTTTCTTTACCAGGAAGTATGTCCTGCGAGGTCTTCCCTTCCTGGGAGGGCCACTGGCTGGATCTTCACATGCAGGCCAGACCAGGAACCTGGGCAGCTCTGTGTTATACAACTGGAGTAGAGGGGAGTCTTGGAGAGTGCAAGCCCAGCAGTTCCTCTCCATCAAAGGGATGGGGAGCCCAGGCCAAGTAGACACTCCGGCTGCCTCGGGCTCTCCTCCCCTGTCAGTGGAGAAGATTGTTTTTCCTATGGCTCTGCACTTTCAAAGATGGTTGGGGAGAAAGTTGTGAGAATGATAAAAGATTCAGAAAATAGAACCTGTTAATTTAAAAAGGTAAAGGACTTGAGGTTATTTAGTCAAGAGAAGAGATGCTGAAAGGAACAAGTTAATAATGGCTTTTTAGCAAAAAAAGAAAATGCATTGCAGTGAAAATGGAGATCTATTTTTTCCCACTGAGGGAAAATAAGGAGAAGTAGCCAGAGTTGGCAACGAGATATATTTAGATTAGACATGAGGAAACTTCTCAGTTATAAGGGATGTCTATTCTAATTTTAAAGGGTGTATGGCTTGACTGCTTAAGATACGGTCTGGCTTCAAAAATATTTTACTTCTTATTTTGAAAAGTTTAAATAACTATTGAATCTTTGCTCCCGAATAAAAAGGTCCACGTTTTTTTGCTCCTTTAAAAAACTACCACAAGGAAGCTAAAAAAAAATTGATCAAATGGCTTCCATACTGAGTAATTTCCCTAAATTTCCCCAAAATAAATATTCCTTAAATCTCCCTGAAAATAGCAGATTCTGTCTTTAAGTATTTATATTTTAGAAAATGCTAGTATTAAAAATAAGAAATGCATGCGTCTATGCTAAGAACTTGAAGATTTAAAGGGGAACAAACCTTCTATTGTGTGACATGTGCCTCACCTGTGCGCACAATCACACACAGGCACACACAATCATACACAATCACACATAGTCACATACAAGCACACACAATCACACACAGTCATGCAGGCACACACAATCACACACAATCATACACAATCACACACAATTACACAGGCACAACTACACATAATCATGCATAACCGCACACAGCCACACAGGCACACACAATCATACATAGGCACACACAGTTACACACGGTCAACACAATCACACACAGTCACACATAGGTACACATAGTCACACACAAATACAGTCACACACAATCACATTCAATCATGCACCGTCACACCAGTCATACACAGGCACACACTGTCAATCACACACAGGCACATACAATCACACACGATCACACATAGGCACAATGACTACATTTAAGTACTGTCAGAAATCTCCAACTGTTAGAAAAATGACAAGTTCATCTATTGTTCATGTTTCCACATCTAAACTTGTATAATTATTTATGTCAGATCCTGTACTTGGATATTAACACATAAGAATGAATCCGGCTTGAAATGTATGATTCATGAAATGCATGGATGCTGTTAAAAATTATCAGCTCCAAAATTCTCACCTAAACCAGAACTTTGAGAGCAGAGTCTCACACATGAAATTGCTAATTGAATTCTTCCCGCACTGTGAATTTTAGGCAGCTTTGGTTTTATACATGATAGTCTCAGGGAATTGCGACATTGTTAGAGAATTTGTCTTTTGGAGAAAATGCATTTTTTAATGCTAAATTACTAAAACTGAGCTCTTTTACCCAACTCTAAAAACTACAGTGACAGTGCAGAATCCCTGGTAGTTTCTATGGCAGCAATTTCTCATTTTATGTCTTTTTCCAGACTCTTTATTATTTACACAAGACTAGTAATGGGTATTAATTCCTAATGCAAAGCAAAAACAATTCCATTTTCACCCCCAAGCATTTCGTGGTCATAACCCAAAAACTACCAGACATTGCGCCTGCCTAGATATATTTAAGATGAATTGATATCGGTTCATAATCTCTGAGACCTTTCAGAGACTAGCCCAAGAGAATATCTAAGTGCGCCAGAGGAAAATAAGAAGGAGGGACTGTGCATGTGACAAAGAGAAGCAGGATGACCATGGGACACCAGCCCACTCCACTTGCAGACAGCTGTGTGGACACCACTGCTTCCTGAGCATGCCGGAGAAGAAGAGGTTTGCCTTCAGTCTGAGTATTCTATCCATGGATCTGGGCAGTAAACCTCAGATCTGAAAGGGAAAACATTTTTTCTGTTGTCAGTCTCGCTTGAGTGGATTCAATCCTTTCATATCTTATCCTTAGGTACATCCAAAGAATTTTCCAATATAACTGTAGTCTTTTGCAATGTTTGATTTAATAATTGCTTTTATTTACCAAAAAATGGTTGATGCTAACAATTATATTAGCAATGGCATATTAAGGCACAATTTGAAAGAATGTTCTAGCTTTTTTTTAATTTAAACTTTTTTAAAAATGAGAGGAAAGTGTAACCTCTCAATACCCTTGTTGTCTGATCTGGCAGAACATAGCTTTTCAGCATACAGTTGGCCAACTCTAGTGGTTAAGCAGTGGTTGTAAAGGGACAGGAGAAATGGTAGCAGTGTCTAGTTGGGCGAGTGCCTCCCACTGTGTCCAAGGGCAGGTGCCAGTCCCAGGCCTCAGGAGTGAGTTTCTATTCCAGGACAAATGGGGCCCTCCGTGGGGCCGGAAGACTAGTGGTTTTGAGGAGGGGGGAGGTGTGGGAAAGAGGTCCATGGGGATGGGGTGGCGGAAGTGTCCCAGTAGAGTCTAGCTCCTACAGGGGAAGAGCCCACACCCCTCTGTTTACTGGGCCATTTCTGCCCCTGGCAACGATGTTCCAATGAGGAGTGATGTCTCTGAGATGTATCCTCCAGTGTGGGGAGTTTCAACCTTCACAGTGACATAAGGACAGATTGGAGAGGCTCCAGACAGACTGCACTGAGGCACCCCTGCGGAGGGCTTAGTTCTTTCACCTGAGTGGTCCTTTCCTTGTCCTTTTCCTGCACCATGGACACACCTTTTGGGTGTGGAGGAGTCAGGTTTCATGTTCTTACAGGAACCCAGAGAACTGGTGCAGAAAGAAGGGAGGTGGGGCGGACAGTCCTCAAAACCGCCTCGAGTGGTAACATAAGGACACCTCTGCCGCTGCTTGTCTCCACAGTGTGTGGTAGAAATAAATTAGACTGAGCATATCCGGAGAAAACATGAGGCTAGAAAAAAAAATACCAATACTTATTTCACCCTTGCTTTCCCTTTTATGTTGTAAATTTGAAATATTTTTAAAAGAATGAATATAAATAAAACAGAAACATGAGACAGCTTTTTGTTAAGCAAGGCACATCAAGGCCCTGCAGAGAACTTAATCTAGTACAGATTCCAGGAGATGTAAGAGCTCCGTCTCCATAAGGTGTTTTGCCCTGGAAAGGAAGCATGTGCCAGGAAGCCCACTGTCCATCCCTTCCCACCCCACCCTCAAGTTACCATTAATGTTGCTGGATCAGAGTCTCTCGGTGTCAGCACTGCTGACATTTGGACCAGGAGATTCTTCATTGTGAGCAATTCTGGGCATAATGGGATGTTTAGCATCATCTGCACCCTCTACCCATCAGATGCAATAGCACCCTCCACCCCTGAGTTGTAACAACTAAAGGTGTTTCCAGACAAACGTTCCTGGGGACGGTGCGAGGATGAGGGCGGGGAGACAAACAGGGTTCAGTTGAAAATCATTGACCTAGGTTAAACTTTCCAAATTGTGCTCCCTGTGTCACTAAGCCCTGTGGAAAAGTGGCATCTTGGGAACTGGTGCATGCTCTCCCCTCTTAAAGATTCCTGTGGCACATTCACAGGTGCCAGTCCCAGACTTCTGGAGTGAGTTTCCATTCCAAGACAAATGGGGACCCACTGTGGGGCAGGAAGACCAGTGATTTAGAGGAGGAAGAGGAGGTGTGAGGAAGAGGTCCGTGGGAGTGGGTTGGGGGTAGTGTCCCAGTAGAGTTCAGCTAGCAGAGGAGGAACCCACACTCAACTTGACTTTGTTTAAACTTATGAAGTCCAGCTTGACTGTTTAAACTTATGCCAAATATTTAAGCACAGGACTCCTGTTTTTCGCTAGCGTCAACCAGTATTTTGTGGAACTCTGTCCTTGAAACACTCTTTGCATGGGCTTTCCTGATAGAGCCTAGTGTAATGACAGTTTATTATTTTAATGGTTCATGTACTCAAAAGTCTCTGAACATGAAAGTAACCGCTTCTGTGAATGTGTCTCCAGGTCATGAGAGAGAGGTCTTGATATGAAGAGAGGTAAATGTCATTCCTCCCAAAACCTTCAAATCTTTGTAAGGAGTCGGAGTGATGGAGAAAAAGACAATCATGTTCTTTCTCAGAACATCAAAGGAAGCTGCCTGCCGGCTGCCCTACATTCCTTTCCCCACCAGAAAATCAAGCCAAACAAACTAATTAACACAAGGAGAGGGAGATAAGCGACAATACCTGGCCTAGATAGCTGCCAAATTAAACTAACTGGGGACCCCTGCGCAGTAAGCACTTCTAGGATACTACTCTACTGTGAAAGAACAAAGTCATGCAGATGAGCTCAAGCAAACAAGTGGCAAGTATTGAAAAGCAGCCTGGAGTCCAGATTTATAGAGATTAGAGCTGGAAACCGGCAAGCTTGGGAGCTGCAGGTTCTCTTTCTTCCCCTCCTGCCTTCTCTTCTCTTCTCCTATCGCGGCAGGCTACTGCTTCCTGATGTTTTCAGTTCTCATAACTTCAGGAAGCACATAACTGCTCTGCAGTAGGGCTGACTATGGCCCTAATCCTAGACAAGCTTTTCCAAATGGCCTGAGTGGACTAGATGGTCCTGGATCTGGTGCTTGCCTCTGGTTCAGTCATCTGAAGCCAGAGAAATATGGGACTGGAACAAAACAATTATAGGGTCACCTAGACTACCCCTTCAGCAGTCTGTAAGGGCCAAGACAGCTGTTAAAGAAAAAAGTCGTGGGTGGAAGAGAAACCTCAAAACACAGCTATTATAGCCCACTGCTGTATATAGTTTGCAATAGTGATATTGACATAAACAATAATAATAATCAGCATTTGTTGAGTGGTTGAGTGCTAATTATGTGTATGTCAGGTGCTTTTCTAAAATTTTTTTTGGCCATTCATTCATGTTATGCTCAAAACAAATCTATGAGATAGATACAATTATTTGTTCATTTTATAGGTGAGCAAACACAGCACCAGTGAAATTCAGTTCCTAAAATCAAGCAGCTGATACAAGACTCAAATCCAGCATCTGTCTCGGAATCTATGTTCTCATGCACTCTGCTGAACTCCCTTTCTGAAAAATAATAATAGTAATAAGATCATAAAACGTCTGGCAATTAAATGTCTAGGTGTTGTCAAACTGCTCTGGGTGGGCTTGTATCTCAGAAAAAAACATTAGCCGATAATAAAGGAAACCTACCTGTGGTTATAGGTCAATTGTGTAGTTTAGGTCTGACTTTCCATGCCCAAAATGCATACGTTTTCAAGAGCTAACTAGTAATTTCCTCTGCTTAGAGTTTACATGTTGCCCAAAGCCAAGAGGCTAAGCCCAGCAACTGTCCACCACCCCAGCAGGGTCCTGGCTGCTCAGTGAAAATGTCTTTCACCTGTAATCCCAGCACTTTGGGAGGCCGAGGCAAGTGGATTGCTTGAGCCTGCGGGTTCAAGGACAGCCCAGGCAACTTGACGAGACCTCATCTCTATAATAAATCAAAAATTAGCTGGGCGTGGTAGTGCACGCCTGTAGTTCAATGCTGGGGTGGCCATGAGTGTGCTACTGCACTCCAGGCTGGGCGACAGAGTGAGACTGCAACTCAAATTAAAAAAAGAAAAGAAAATGTCTTTTGACAGCACTACCTTGCTTCTACCTGCACCATAAAGGGTAAATCCTGCCTCTTTCCTCACTTCCAGTCAGCCTGTCTACTTGTTATGAGATGTGCCCCTCTTCTTGATGGATAATTCAAAAGAGTGGCTCGATCCCTTTAAATATAGTATAGAGTTCTGAGCCAGTGTTGGGATCCACACCTGAAATGATCTGTGACCTTATTCAGATCACGTATGTTCCCATAGCTTGCTCTATTATTAATAGGGTGGTCATTAACGCTACTTCCTGAAGACTTCCACCATTCCAGGGTTATTTCAGAATCAGAAAACTCTAACCTTTAACATTTTCCTGACATTTATTTCAGGGAAGAAAAAGCCAGATGCTCTTTTCTTTTCTATGTTCTACATTTTTGCTCAAAGTAATGTTAGTGGTCCCAATTCTTCACCTATTTCCAGTCTGTCTTTTAGAAACATTTTTCTTGCTAAATCTTAGCCAATTTTTTTCATGTTTGTATTTAGTCTGACTTTAAAATATAGTGGTTTTGCCACACACTAAAATTTGGATACATCAATCATCTTCTTTAACTCATGAGTCAAGGAGTTCTGCTTGCTCCTGTAGTGTATATCTGGCTCCAGTAGAAGGAATCTTAGGCTACACATTTGAGTTGCATCCAATTGAGAAAAAAATTGCCATATATGCTCTTCCTTGTGTGTTTGATTAAGCTTAATTCAACCAACATTTAGTGGGATGCCTGAAAAATGAAAAAACACATTGATGCTGCTCTAGTGAACCCAAGGAAAAATGAAACAGCCTGTCATACAGGAGTTACTGTCTAGCGGGGATGAGGGGACAGAGGAAGAGAAAGACTTAAACCAGTGTGAAAACATGTATATTATTCCTTATCTTATGACATCAGCTTTCATAAGGAACCTGAGCTGCTTACTCAGTTGAAAGAAAATAGCAATAAAAATCAATTAGAAATGTACAGGAAAGTCTCCATTAGAGGACACTGTGCAGGAAATATGATTGGAAGGTCCAAAGGGTCAAATATATGAAACAAAAACAGGGACATGGGAGCATGCGTGGCACGTTTAGAGAATGATGTGAAAGTTGAGTGTGCTCAGCATCATGTTAATTTGGGAGAACAGTAGAAGGTGTGCCAGAACTACTTGACAAGGGGCATTTCTGGAAAGCCACATAGTGAGTTCCAAAGAGTAAGACAGCGGATCCAGGAGCATCGGGGTTTGAATCCTGGCTCTGCCACTCACTGGCTGTGTGACCTCGCTCGCATGGAAACTCCCTTTGATCTCCAATTCCCTCCTTGGTAAATTGGAAAAAATAAGAGAATCTACTTCACTAGGCTGTTGTGAGAATGACATGAGCTAAACAATGTTAAGTCTTTTATAAGTTTGCATTCCCACCAGCAGTGTAGAAGCGTTCCTTTTTCGCCACATCCTTGCCAGTATATGTTGTTACTAGTTGCATTAATGATGGCCGTTCTTATTGGGGTTAGGTGGTATCTCAATGTGGTTTTGATTTCCATTTCTTTGGAAAGGAGTGTGGCGATTTCTGAAAGAACTAGAAATTGATCTTCCATATGACCCAGCAATCCCCCTATTGGGAATTACCCATAGGAACTCAAACCATTCTACAAAAAAGATACCTGCACAGGCATGTTTGTTGCAGCACTCTTCACAATAGCAAAAACATGAAACCACCTGTGCTGCCCATCAAAGCTGGACTGAATTTTTAAAAAGGTGGTACATATACACAATGGAATATTATGCAGCCATAAAGAAGGACAAACATATGAACTTTGCGGCAACTTAGATGGATTTAGAGTCTATCATGCTCAGTGATCTATCACAGAAACAAAGAACAGAGTACCATATGTTCTCACTCATAAGCGGACCTTGAACAATTATTATAAAACTGTAAGAAAGGGATTGGCAGTAGTGGGAAACTTCCAGAGGAGGAGGGATACACCTCATCAGCAAGATTACCTGCATAATGAACATTTGTATACGTAACCCTGAATTTACCTCACATCTTTAATAAATAAAAAAAGGCAGAAAAAGTCTTTTATAAGTACTCAGTAAGTATTTATTAATAAGTACTTATAATAAGTACTTAAAATTTGTTGGCTAATTTTTTGTCTTAGAGAATCTTAAATTGAACACTTTTGTGTTAAGACTCAAAAGAGTCTTGAACAGAAAATTGCCCAATAAACCATAAAAACAGAGTGTCCATCATTTATAACTCATGAATCACTGAACCTAAGCCTCACTTGGCTTTATGACCGGAATATAGTAATTTTGTCAGTTAAGGATGTAAAGAAAAAAGTGCTTTTTTACATTTGAAGGCATATGTGTCCCTCAACTTGAAATTCTTGATGCTTTCAGAAGCTGTTTCTCCAAGGTGTTGAGGGAACATAGGTCCAGGGGAACACACCTGCTTACAGTTTACTCAGCATTGGTGATGAGGATATTACCAGCAATTCATGCAAAAGATATTAGAGGTGCCAGCCTCAATGCTGCATTAAGACTGACTTCATATTTGTGGCCATATTTTACATATAAACTTCCTAAGGTATCTAAGCATATACCAAACTGTTGGTCAATTCTGGGTTATATAATAGAGAGGCATATCAGTTTTTTTTCTGTGCTTTAATTACATATTATATAATACTCTACTTGTAAAATATTACCTATATTTTTATTTAATTTTATTGTTTGATTGAAATATAAAATTGAATACATTTATGGTGTACAACGTGATGTTATGACATACGAATACACTGTGAAATGACTAACTCCAGTTAATTAACATATCTATTATCCTCATATACTTCTAGATTTTTGTGGTGAGAACTTTGAAAATCTGCTGTCTTAGTAGTTTTCAAGTACACATTGCACTGTTATTAACTATAGTCGCCATGATACACAATGGATCTCCTGAGCTTATTCCTCCTAACCGAAATTTTGAATCCTCTGACCTGCATCTCCCCAAGCCCCACAAGCCCCCGTAACCATCATTTCACTTTCTTCTTCTATTTATTCAACTCTTTCAGAGTCCACATAAAAGTGAGATCATGCAGTACTTGTCTTTCTGTGCCTGGCTTATTTCACTTAACATAATGCCCTTCAGGTTCATCCATGTTGTGGCAAATGACCGAATTTCCTTCTTTTTTTAAAGCTCAATAGCAACTTATTGTGTGTATTATACCACACTTTCTTTCTCCATCCATCTGTTGATGGCCACTTGGATTGATTTTATATTTTGGCTATCCTGAATAATGCTACAGTGAACCTGAGGATGCAGATATCTCTTCAACCTACTGATTTCATTTCCTTTGGATGTATACTCAGAAGTGGAATTGCTGGATTATATGGTAGTTCTAGTTTTAAGTTTTTTTTTTTTTTTTTT
>CAUYQG010180402.1:0-11498 GCA_963574415.1 Tarsius wallacei | reverse complement strand
TTTCTTTCTTTCTTTCTTTCTTTCTTTCTTTCTTTCTTTCTTTCTTTCCTTCTTTCCTTCCTTCCTTCCTTCCTTCCTTTCTCTCTTTCTTTTAATTATAAAGTTGTGGGGTACAATTCAGGGTTACACATTGGCCTCTCTTGTGTAATTTGTATTATGTGAAACATGTTATTTTCAATTTACAGATGAGGAAATCGAGGCAGAGAAGTTTAGGTATGACTTGATTGCAGCTGGAAGTGGCTGAACAGGGCTGTCTCTGCATTCTGTCTCTGGAATCCACACTGAGAGCCCACACTTCTCTCTCGAGGCCTAGGATGCTGAACTTAATTCTTTGATTGCTGAAAATAACTAAAAAGATTTTGCCTCATTTGATGTCTTATTCTATTGTGAGTGCCACAATTTTTATTGTCTTTAACTTAAAAAAGAAAAAGACAAAGAACATAAAACGACAGATGGTTTTTGAGAAGCTGGGGTCTGTTATCCCATTGGGATGTTTACTGCCTAATTTCTGCTTCAAATCACCATGGCAAGAGAGTACAGTTTTAGTGGACTGATAACTCCCTTAGAACATCTGTGACAAACTTGTCCCAAACGTTACAGAAAGAAGAGCTTTCTGTGGTTGCTTTGAGGGCCAGTTCCTGATTTCTGTTAGGTTCTTGGAAGCCCCGGCAATTTCCTTATGACTGGAAGGCTCGCAACCTGATATGGATTAAAACTTTTTTTTTGAGGATTTGGAATTGGGAAGGCCATCAGCAAAACATCAGCCCAAGTGACATGTCTCCCTCACATGCTGTCCCTTTGCTTTGCATGGAAATGATTACCTTCATTTAAAACCATCCAGGAGAAAACTGCTCAGACCTAAGTAAGATCCTAATGAAATGAGTATGTGCATCCCACAGTCCTTCATCAGGGCCTAGACCATGATTGATTGTTCTGTAAGACTGTCTAAATCAGTAGCATGTTTTTGGACAGCTTGCAGGAAACCGACCTATTTAGCATTTTGGCCAGTGTTACCACGGGGGCTGTTGCTTCAAGTCTGTGAAGTTCTTTTTGTCTGATAAATAATTACAAAGGGAACTGTCTACTTGAGCATCTGGCTGATGGAAAGATGGACTTGAAAAAATGCTGAACTCTGAGTGTGTACAACCCCAACATCTGGTGTGGGAACTTGATGGATTTGGGAGGGGCAGTGTGTTTGACATCTGTGTATTAGGTCCTAGCATGTTCTTTTCAAGTTGTTTGTGCTGGTCCCAGTTGACTTGTATCCTTGAGGAAATAAAAAGGCAATTGCAAAAAAGCTTAATTAGATTCCATCTCTCTGGAAATAAAATCTTTATTGGTAACTTGCAGTTTGAAAAGAGAGTTTTCATTGGTAATATAACCTCTCAAGGGTTTGACTTCCTCTTTGAGTAGATTATAATCCAAGGAGATGTCTCAAGAAGAAGAAAAGTTCTAGCATCATAAAGGTCAAAAGATAGAAGAAGAGAGGAAAAGGGTCCCACAGGAATGATGAGAGCATTTGGCATAGAAAAGCAAAAGTAAAATCAAACATCAACTGAAAAAATGCTTTGAATCACATAGAAAGCATACGTAAGTCATCAATTGGAGCTAGATGCATCTTGAAATTTTGAACTTTTATACATAACATAAACTTAAAGGAGCACAAGTTTTATACCACTGACCCAAAACCACAAAGCAATTTACTTTTATTAACATTGGAGTAAATACCAGTGTTTGCTGGCTTGTGGCTTGTATATGAAACATAAAAGAGGAAAAGTCTGTTTGGCTTTTTTCCCCCCCAAAAAGTAATACAGCTGGCAAAAGGCAGCATTTTGCCTCACTTGTAATTGTCCGGAAATTTAAAATAGACTTTTTTATTTTTTCAGAGTTTATATTGAAATTCCATCTTTACATGAAATTGGTGAATGTAGGTTTAATGGCACACATTGGCCTCTCTTGTGTAATTTGTATTATGCGAAAGGCCAGAGCAATTTTGAGTACCAGTATGGCACAACTCTTAATTATCTTGGGATGAGGTTGCTTGGGCAGGATCCAGGATCATGAGGCACCTGAATAAGGAGCCAGTTATCTCCTGTGCTGCATAAGTATTTACCCCCCAGAAGGCTCCAAAGGGAGTCATACACATAGAGAACAAGTTGAGAAAAATTCATGCTTTTTTTGCCCTCAACACTGTGAAGTTCTTTTTAGGGCCCTGAATGACTTGGGCAGGATGACGTAGGTATCAGCTGCTGAAGACCTAAACATGATTGGCTTCCTAGAAGTCTCTTTTTGTGGTACAACCACGCTTATGTATCAGCCATCGTCAGTAACAGAGACTGTATTATTCATGTGTAGTGTTCAGAGCAGGAGAAAATAAGACTTCATGGTTTTCCCTTTGCTGGTAAATCTGTGATACATGTCTAGAATCCAGGACCTAGGCATTTAGAAATTAAATTGGTTGAAATCTACTACTCTTAGTCAATGGTGACATTGTTTTCAGTTAGAGGTCTATCAAGAAAGCATCTTGTGAATTCTCTGCGTCCACACCCTCCCCACTTCTCTCAATCCCTTTTCTGTGATTTTGGAAACACAAATCTGATTTTGTCACCCCTCTTCCCCCATTCCATGGTTTTCCAGCTTTCCTCAGTTCAGCTACTGTTTTTTCAGTGCCTTGCAAGGGTGGTGCTGGTCCTTGTCCCACCCACATCTCTAGCCAGGTGTTAGACTCTGCCTCCCCTTGTTCTCTGAGCTCCTGTCCTTCCTCTTGTTCTCACACTCCCCTGAACCCCCCTTCCACTGGCTGTGCCCATTTCCTCTTCCTGGAAGTCTATACCCTCTCTGTACTTCCTGATCTTCTATTTATTCTTCAGATTTCCATATAGGAGCTATTTTCTTGAGTAGATAGAGTCTCTTCATTCTAAGATTCCCTAGTGCTATGTCTTTTTCCTTTCTGGAACTGGTAACAATATTACACTTGTGTGTTATTGCTTAAGGACTGTCTTCTTCCCACCAAGTTTCTTGAGTCAAACACAGTGTCTTTCTCACAGTAGGTCCCTAAAACTAATTGTTGAGCCACTGAATATTCCAGAGAGTGAATCCTCTCCTGGATCACAGTGGAAGTATGCCCAGAAGTATACCTACCTACTTGCAGGATTTAGGAACTTGCAAGAGGCACGCCTCTTATCTCTGTCTACCTTTTGGTGTACCTTCTGATGTTCTAAACCTCAAACGTTTCTTCTGGACTACTACATTCCTGGTAGCCCAGAACTAAACTGAGCAGCCCACTTCGAATTAAGAGGAAATGCTCCAAGTTGCCTTTCCTGCTATTTTTGTCCTGCTGGTGTCTACCTTTCCATTCTCAGCAGAGTCCCCAAGCTTTCTTACCATTTGCTGCCATTCATTGCTTTCTCTTTGGAAATCTGAAGTCCATGAGCCAGTCTCCCAGGGGCTTGTTCCCACCTGTCCCCACATTTGTTCCCGGTGATGGGTCTCTTCAAATATGGTGCCCTTGGTAGTGAGTCTCAAGTCTATGCTGCCAGCATGCTACTGAGGTACAAAATGTCTTTGGCCAAATAATCCTCTTCAGAGACTTGCTTTTCCTCAACTCTTGGATTCCAAGTCTTGAGTTAGAATCTCCTCCACTCTGGCATGTCTTTCTTCTCCTGCAGGCTTGTTCATAATTCCTGTTTGTTGGGTGTTCCTGGCTCGTTTTCCTCCACCGGTTGCTGTTCCCTTTTAAATAAGTTCATATGGTCAGCCTGGGCAACATAGCAAGACCTCGTCTCTCTATAAAAACTAAAAATAAAAAATAGCTGGAGATTTGGCATGCATCTGTAATCCCAGCTACTTGGGAGGCTGAGGCAGAAGGATCGCTTGGGTGCCATAGTCCGAAGCTACAGTGAACTATGATGGTGCCACTGCACTCTAGTCTGGGCAACAGAGTGAGACTCTGCCTCAAAAAAGAAAAAAAAAATGGAAGGAAGGAAGGGAAAAAAAAAGTCACATGGAGATTGAGGTCAGCATGTTTTCTTCCCCACAGTATTTGTTTTTTACTCCAAAGCCAGTGTTTTATATTAATCTTTCTCCTTTCTTAGTTTGAGATTCTCTTTCCAAAGCCCAAGTAACAGTTTTCTATTCACTTAGAAAATGTGAAGTTGGCCGGTTGTGGTGGCTCGAGCCTGTGATCCTAGCACTTTGGGAGGCCGAGGTGAGAGGATTGCCTGAGCCCACCAGTTTGAGACCAGCCTGGGCAACTTGGCGAGACCTCATCTCTATAATAAATAAAAAAATTAGCCTGGCATGGTAGCATGTGCCTGTAGTTCTGGCTACTTGGAAGACTGAGGCAGAAGGATTGCCTGAGCTCAGCAGGTCGATGCCGGGGTGGCTGTGAGCATGGCACTGCATTCCAGCCTGGGTGATGGAGTGACTCCAACTCAAAAAAAAGAAAATGTGAAGCCTTCTTTCCCTGTAGAGCAGAGGTTGACGAACTGTGGCCCACTGCCTGTTTTTACAAATAAAGTTTTATTGGAGCACAGCCACACCCACTTATTTATATATTGCCTATGCCTGTTTCCACACTATCATGGCAGAGTTGAGTAGTCATGTTGGAGACATTATCTCTCACAAAGCCTAAAAGATGTACTGTCTGGATCTTCATAAAACACCTTTGCAATCCTCACACTAGAACAGGGGTTCTCCACTCTGTACATTAAATTACCAGGAAGCTTTTAAAAACATGTTAATATCCAGGCCCCATCTTGCAACATTTAAATTAATGTCTCTGGTTTGGGTCATATTTCCAGGTAACCGTAATGTATGCTCAGCTTGAGCAGCATTGTTAATAGTTTTCCCTTCATTCTTGATTAATTGATGAACTCTGCTTCCCAGCCCTTCCAGATCTATGGTTCTCAAGACTTAGAAACAGTTCCGTTTCTTAGCTTTAGCCAAAAGACAGATTGAGTGAGATGAACCTGATGCTACACATCATCTCAGAAGTCACCAGCCTGCCCTGAGCTTACCACAAATTTCCAAAAAGACCACGTATTCAGTGGCCAACAGTTTGGTCTTCTTTTCCTTTTAGTCATCTGTGTAACTTTCTGGTTCATCATGGTCCTTTTTCCTCATAATTTTGGATGCTTTTGACTATTCCTTGTAGAGTTCCTGTGTCATCTTTCAGGCTGTTCAGTATATGTTTTCAGAGTATGCCTTCTTTTACTATTAAATTCCTTTATTATTATGGTTATTTTTAATTATGGTAAAATACATACATAAAATTTACTATCCTAACCATGTTTAAGTGTGCAGTCCAGTGGCATTAAGTACATTCACATAGTTGTGTAACCATCATCACCATTCATCCACAGAACTCCTTTTATCTTGTAAAGCTGAAACTCTGTAACCATTAAACAATAACTCCTCACTCCGCTGCCCCTAGCCCCTGGCAACCACCATGCTACTTTTTGTCTTTATGAATTTGAATGATCTATGTACCTCAAATAGATGGAATCATAATATCTATCCTTTTGTGACTGGCTTGCTTCACTTAACATAATGTCCTCATGATTCATCCATGTTATAGCACATGTCAGAAGTTCCTTCTTTTAAAAGGCTGAATAATATTCCATTGTCTGTATATATACATTTTGTTTATCCAGCCATGCCTTGATGGACTGTTAGATTGATTCCATCTTTTGGCTATTGTGAAGAGTGCTGCTGTGAACATCAGTGCTCAAGTATCCCTTTAGCCTGTTCCAATTTTTTTAAAAACTTGATCTCTTTGATCCTGTCTCAGGGGAATTCAGTTCTGGCACATGGTCCTTATTCTTCTTACACAAAAGGTGACATTCTTATAAGGTCATTGGCCAATAAGCATCATACCTCTTGCAGTACTACCAGAAAACAAAATATTCAACATTGTGCTTGCAGGTATCATTGAACTCAGAGGTCAGATATTAGTCAGCAATGTTCCTCCCAGTACATTGGAAACATTGACGTGTGTGGGACACCATTCAAACAGTGTCACAAATCATACTCCAAAAGATGGTGCTTGCCTAATGTTTGTGGCATTCTGATAGTCTCCATTTTTTTTCATTTGCTTTTCATGTGGTAAAAATGACAGCTCTTTGGAAGTCTGATAGTTCAAAATAGCAAACTTTCAGGAGAAAACTTGCAGGCTTGCTTTTATTTTTACTGGTCTTCAATCATTTGAGCAAAAATACAAAAACCAAAAAGCTTTAAGTAGTGAAAATTTTCTTTCTCTTTTAATTTTAGTCTGTTTATTATTGGACTCACTCCCTCCCGCCTTCCTTCCTTCCCTCCTTCCCTTCCTTCTTTCCTTCCTTCTTTTTGTAGTTAATTTACTAACAAAATCTTGACCTGCTCTGAAATTATTTGAGGTTATGCTTTATCTTTATGAATTCCATTTAGTGTGACCATTCAAACATTTTACCACAAAAATATTGTGTTTGATCACAGAGTGCTTCCCCAGGTGTTTTGGAGGTGTTACATGATAGAGAGAACATATGTTGTATCACCATTTTAAAATCAGAGAGATTATAAATGAGCTTCAAGAACTGGGGGTAAGGCTTGTAGTCCTGCATTATCAGGTATCTGTTCTTCTCTCATTTAGGTAAGGCCCAAGTTGGTGATCACACTCCAGCCACCTTTGGGAGTCTGTTTATTTTCATACACTCCTAGTGTCCATCATTTGACCAGTGTAGGTTATGGGTATCAGTTCAGATTTCTAACTGAGGTTTTGTCTGTTGGGAATGTTTGTAAGACTCACTTAACGGAAAGATTCTTTATTTTTTGGAGGGCGAGGTCTCTGTCACCTAGGCTGGAGTGCAGTGACACCATCATGGCACACCACCTTAACCTCCTGGGCTCAGGTGTTCCTTCCCCCTCAGCCTCCCAAGTAGCTGGAACTACAGGGGCATGTCACCAGGCCTGGCTAACTGTTTTGAATTTTTTTTCTTTTTTGGTAGAGACGAGGTCTCGCCAAGTTGCCTAGGCTGGTCTCAAACCCTGGACTCCGGAATTCCTTTCGCCTCTTTCTCCCAAAGTGCTGGGATTACAGGCGTGAGCTACTGCGCCCGGTGTGAGACTCTCAATTTTTAAGAAGCTGAAAAAATGTCACCTTATCCTAGCAAAGACAGGCAAGGTATTTATCCTGATGATTTCCAAACTCTTATTCCCAAAAGACTCAGCAGAGGATTTGTTGTTATGGCTCCACTCAGGCATAGTCCAACATGCAGCTTCCACCGTGATATTTATAAGGATGTTTAGGGTCAAGGTCATCCTATGATTTACTGAGGCTGAAGATTATGAGTCCTCTTATGAGGTGGAAAGTTAGTAAGCCATAACTCCTGGTTGCTGGACACTGATATTTTGTAACCATCATTTTCCACAGTTGAAATAAAGTCAACTGCATTTTAGTGACTGGCACGCCTCTCCCTCTGTTGATCTTGCTTCTTCTGAAGAGGAAATATATAGTGCTTCATATTACACCAGAAAATACAAGTGTGCTCATGACTCAAAAGTCACACCATGCGGATGTATTTTCTGCCTCCCTCTTGGAGGCAGTAATAGATTTCCAAGGTCTTTGAAATGCTGTGTCTCTGGAATGTCCCACTCATCAATGGCTCCCATGTACCTGTCCAAATGAGAGAAGAAGATGCCCCAAAGTGTGGGATGCTGGCCAGGCTTGTAACCGTAGGCATGTTGCCTTGTGTCCAAGGCATGGCCAGCGATGCGTATTCCAGAAAAGCTTGCCTTTTAGTTTTAACGGCTTCTTTCAGGATTATGTTGTTGCTAGTTTTGCACAGCTTGCAAAAACATTTTCTGGCTATCAGGTTTTGAAAAAAAAATTTTTTTAAAGCAATCATTCTCATCTTGAAGCACAGCCCCAGGATTTTGTGCTCATGGATAATAACTGTAAGGCAGTTAAAGTTCTTTAGGGAGAACTGAAGGGAAGAAGGGGGCATGGGGCATCCCATGGGCAGCTTACACTTACTACCCATTTGGCATTTCACTGTCCCCTCCTCACTGGTTTCCTTCCTGGAACCTCCAGCACCATTCTCCTTCTCCCACTCTCACAGTTGCCTTCTAAAAGTTGAGGACAGCTGCTCATCTTCCCACCCTCAGACTTCTCATCTGCACTGCAGCCCTGCCCATTGCACTGCCTTCCTTCCCCACAATGGATAATCATTCCTTGCTGTCATCAAAGGTCAGACCTCACCATCGTGACCTGCGTTATCTCTCCTATCCCACAAGGGTTGCTCCTTCCTTTCCTACACTACTGACTTCTCTTTCTTTCCTGGGTCATGCCTTTCGCATGTGCCTCTCTGAACTCTGCCTCCATCTCCAGCTACTTCTCCTTCTCCACCCATTTGAAGAGTTGGCCGTGACTTCCTTTCCCGCTTTCTCCACCCCAGAGCATGCTTCTCCCAGCATTCCATGGAAGGTGTCTCCGTGTCTCATGTTGTCCCCAACCCAGTGGACAGTTCCCCGTTTTCATAATCCACAATCTCTCAACATCTTCTCTTCAAGCATCTTTTTTCTCCCTTGGCTGTCAGGGCACCCTTCTCTCATGGTTAGCCATTAGCCATTCCTTCTTGTTCTGTGTTGCCAGACTCTTCTCTTTTTCCAGACTTAATGGTTAGCTGGTCCTAGGGTTCAGTCCTTGGACCTCTTTTCTGGCACACTCCATGGGTGATTTTATCTAGTGGTCTGTGACCACATCCAAATCTCTATTTCTATCATTTCTATCTCTATTTCTGTCTCTAGCATCTCATTTTAACTCTCTCTCTATGTATATATAGTTATATTCTGTTTATATTGGTTTATATGTATAGATCTATATCTCTCTAAGGCCTGGATTGAAAGGACTTGTTTGGGAATAGAGAGAGGCAATTCTTGTTCCTAGATTAAAAGGGTGGGTGGAGAGAGAAAGTTGCAAAGGTTAGGAAAAGTCCTTATAGCTCCCAGGATTTTGGAGACTGATCTTTTATTGTGTCTGAGCATGCCAGTCTTTCTCTTTCTTTCTTTCTTTCTTCTTTCCTTCCTTCCTTCCTTCCTTTCTTTCTTCCTTTCTTTTCCAGGATTTTGGAGACTGATCTTTTATTGTGTCTGAGCATGCCAGTCTTTCTCTTTCTTTCTTTCTTTCTTTCTTTCTTTCTTTCTTTCTTCCTTCCTTCCTTCCTTTCTTTCTTCCTTTCTTTTCCAGGATTTTGGAGACTGATTTTTTATTGTGTCTGCACATGCCAGTCTTTCTCTTTCTTTCTTTCTTCCTTCCTTCCTTTCTTTCTTTCTTTCTTCCTTTCTTTTCCTGATTCAGAGTTTCACTCTGTCGCCCAGACTGGAGTGCAGTGGCACACTCACGGCCACCCCAGCATCGACCTGCTGGACTCAGGTGATCCTTCCGCTTTAGCCTTCTAAGTGGCCGGAACTACAGGTGCATGCTACTATGCCCAATTAATTTTTTGACATATCGTAGAGACGAGATCTCACCAAGTTGCCCAGGCTAGTGGCGAACCCCTGGGCTCAGGCAATGCTCTCTCCTTGGCCTCCCAAAGTGCTGGGTTTACAAGCTTGAGTCACCTCACCTAGCCAGTCTTTCTAATGAAAGCATTCTTTTGAAAATAAAATTAGAAGACTAATTAAACCTGGGGGCTGGGATTTTGAGTTGTTAGTAGGAATCTTAAAATAGTCATTGTGTGAAAAATAACAGAAATTGTAGAGCAGCAATGGTTAGATCTTAGCTCAGATGAACAAATACATTGTGCACCATCCTGTGTTCTGACTTCCTAATAAGAAAATATTTTTGTATTTTTTTTTTACTATTGTGCTAATCACATTGTGACAAAATTAAGCAACAATGCTTCAGGCAGGGCAAAGCTTTGTTTTAGAAGCTGACTCACCTTGACCTGATTTTTAATAGATGTGTGAGGCTGGTGGAAGGAGCTAAGTGGAACAATGCTTAATATTTCAAAGCAGGCAGTTGCAAATCTATTTCTACTTCTTAGTAATAGGATCTCCAAGGTTCCACAATCCAAGGTTCCACAATTAGTTTTGAACTTGCTCTCTGACTCTTGGAGGCCTTGCTGCCCCAGGATGGTGGCACTGGCAAGGATTATTTTAATTGCCTTTGCACCTGGTCTTTGATGGAAATTATTCTGGGAATTTTGTAGCCATATACCTAAGACATATCCAGCATTTGTTCTCCTGGAGATTGGATCTAATGGCCCATATATCTTGATTTCACCCTGTCCATGTCTCAGAGTGGTTTCATTGTTAAAATTCCTGACCACTGTGCTCCTCAGCTAAATTTCAAGCTAAACAGTCAAACTTGTGTGTTTTGTATGTGACTTGTGAGGCAGCCTGTGGTCATTATTGTGACTTATTGATGCCAGCTATGTGCTTTTGTTCTCAGAGCTTCCTTTAGCTCTGCACATGTGCCAATCTGAGTTCAAGCCCTTATTTCAGAAGACCCCTCCCACCCCACCATTTTTTAGAGATGAGGTCTCATGCTGTCACCCAGGCTGGAGTACAGTAGTATGATCATATCTCACTGTAATCTCAAACTCTTGGGCTCCAGCGATCCTCCTGCCTCAGCTTTTCCCGTAGCTGGGACTATCAGTACATGCTGCCACACCTGGCTAATTATTTTCACTTTTTAAGAGATGGGGTCTTGTTATGTTGCCCAGGCTGAACTTGAACAAGACTTCATAAATACCCCACTTTCACTGGCCTTGTTTCACTTCTCTGAACATCTACACACAAGTGCATTTGTCCTTTTTCTCTCCTTAATTTTGCTGTAAACGGGATGCTTTATATGGTTCCCCCTTCCCTTCATGGTTTAAAATATTCTGCACAGGGCAGGCCCATCTATGGGTAGTGTTGCCAATTAGTCCAATTTTTTTTTTAAGAAAAGCAAAAAAAAAAAAAAACCCTTTGTCATCATTGCTTAAATACTAGCTCTTCTAAGTTTTAAATTTTGGTGGCTTATTCACTTTTTTTTTTTTTTTTTGAGTCGGTATCTCACTCTGTCACCCAGTCTGGAGTGCAGTGGCACAATCATGGCACTGCAGTCTCGACTTGTTGGACTCAGGTGATCCTTCCAACTCAACCTTCCACGTATCTGGAACTACAGGCACATGTCACCATACCCAGCTAATTTTTTGATTTATTGTAGAGACAAGGTTTTGCCAAGTTGCCCAGGCTGGTCTCGAACTCCTGAGCCAAAGCAAGAGTTCTTCTTGCCTCTGCTTCCCAAAGTGCTGGGATTACAGGTATGAGTCACCATGCCTAGCCTATTCACATTTTTTTTAAAGTACCCTGTGTGCTATTACAGCACAGGTCAGACAACATGTGGGGGGCCTGTATGAGCGGGGGGGGGGGGGGGGGGGGGGGGGGGCGGGGGGGGGGGGGGGGGGGGGGGGGGGGGGGGGGGTGGGGTGGGGGCGGGGGGGGGGGGGGGGGTGGGTGGGGGGGGGGGGGGG
>CAUYQG010180398.1:0-10236 GCA_963574415.1 Tarsius wallacei | reverse complement strand
TGACTTATAATCTTCACAAATATTTTAGTATCATCCTACTATCTTTTTCTTCAACCTAGATAAAAGTACCACCTTGAAAGCCTAATACTGATGCAGTGATTTGGCTATAAATGTTTAACAACTGGTTCTATGGGAGTAAGGAGCAGAGCCCTATGTGTATTATTTGCTTGTTTCCACATTGGAAATATTTTCATCCTGTTGATTTTATGTCATGAAAATGGGAAGAGATGAGCATGGTAGGCTCTTGTGAACCAATTCAAATGAGCTCCAGGACACCACTGATGCACGCCATCCTTCTTCTTTTATTTATTTTATTTTACTGCAAAGGTGTAGGGTAAAAGTATGAATTAGCTACCCAAGTAGACTACATGCAGGTCACGTCCTCCATCTTCTGTTCACTTCATGTGTCTAATCTCACATTCTGCTATTCTTTTCAGGAACACTGCCCAAGCTTGGACAGACTCTTACCTGATGATCTTTTCCCCTGTGTTTATTCTGCTTCTTTCAATGGAATTATCAACCAACCTTCTCTCTTTCTATATAACAACTAAAGGTCCACATATTACTGTGTTTGAAGCACTATTCAAATTGCTTATACCATTTGATGAAACTTTCTTGGCGTCTTCATTTCTCAGTGATGTATCCTTCTTCAGAATTCCTCCAGTTCACATTTTCTAAGCACTTGTCAGGCGATGAGTTTAGCGTCCACATACAGCAAACCAAATAGCCATAGACTGTGCTCTTATAAAACATATTTTCGATGCATTAATTAAATAATCACCAAAATGTATGATGAGAAACTAACAAATGTTAAGGAAAACAGACAACTTGATTTCTTAGGCAAAATTATGTCTTCTGCCACTGTGTGTTGTATAGCTAATTTCTGAAAGTACATTATGTTCCTCAAGTTTTTGATACACATAAGTTACATCTACATTGACTGTGCCTTAACTCACCATTATCTCTGCATTTAACATGTTTTAAGATACAGTGTTGGTACTTAGAAAGAATATTCTGATTAGACTTGACCTGACAGAGCAGCTGATGACACTGATAGAATGGCAATAAGGTCCAATGATCTAAGATGTCAAGAGAAGAGAATAAGGCAGGAAGGGACTGAGATTGACCAAGGACCCTGAAGCAGAGCAGATTCTGTAGAGCAAAGGTCCCCAAGTATTTTGGCACCAGGGACTAGTTTCATGGAAGACAATTATTTCCACGGACTGAGGTAGGGAGGATGGTTTCAGAATGATTCAAGTGCACTGCATTTACTGTGCACTTTATTTCTATTATTAGTATACTATAATATATAATGAAATAATTATACAACTCACCATAATGCAGAATCAGTAGGAGCCCTGAACGTGTTTTCTTGCAACTAGACGTTCCCATCTGGAGGTGATGGGAGAGTGACACTCCGTGTGTTGCTTATGTCCAATCTACTCCGTAATCTGTTTTCTTTGCTGTCACTGCAGAAAACCCTGCTTCACAAAGATAGAATGCTGGAAATGGAAGCATACTTTCCAGTGCTTTTATGGAAATCTCAGGATATTTCACCTTGATTTTTAATTCAGAACCCATAGAAATTTGAAGCTATTTCAAATATATTTTTAAGGTCACCATCATTTGCAGTCTCAAGCAGTGCGTCCTCTCCTAGCACGGACAAAGTTGATTCACTTGGATTATTCACAAATGAGTCTCGAATCCATTCCTTCTCAGCTTGGGGGTCTTTTGTGGTTGGGAAGTAATGCTTAAACTCTTTTGACACCTGAAATAGGTGATCATGCACCAGTTGAGGAAAAAAAAGGACCTGGCTTAGCCTCTTTCAAAACCTCTGCTAATGTTTGAAACATGTCAAAAATCCCAGTGTTCACTGTTTGCCCCCATAATTCCTGTTTGGCTTTGAATGTAGCCATTTCATCTCCCGACTTGAACACCATTGCAGTTTTCCCCAAAGTGACAGATTTAGTTAAGCAGGTTAAATATGTCACACAAGCAAGCAAGTTTTGCAACTCATTCTGTGTCACTGAAATGTACTGCCAATGGTGACTCTTTCTAAAAGAAATCTCTGGAGCAGCTCTCGTAATTCAAAAACTCTGACCAGTGATCTACCTTTAGAAAGCCATCTCACATCTGTGTGTAAGAAAAGACATGTGTGTGCTGCGTCCATCTCCTCACAGAGCTGCATGAGCAGACGTGAGTTAAGGACACGTACTTTAATGTGGTGGATAATTTTAATTGCATCCTGCAAAACACTGTTAAGTTCAAGAGACAGTTTTTGGCCAGACAGCATTTCTCCGTGAATGACACAATGAATAACCTCACATTCAGAAGCGACCTCTTTGACCCGAGTAGTGAAAACAGCAAGTCATCTAGACATGGCAGTCACTCAGTCAGTACATATACCAACATAAAATAACCAATTCAGTTTTCCTGATATGTAATCATTCAAAGGCTTACCTAGTTCTGCAACTGTGGTATTGGTTGGCAACAGAAACAAACATAAGATATCCTCACGCACATCCTCCTTAAAAATATATCACACAAAAGCAAACATTGTTCACTTCTCAGCATCTGTAGATTTATCGACCTGGATTGCATACCATGACTCGTTAATTCTCTCTAACATTAGTGACTTAATATCCTCTGCTATTTCATCCACTTATCTAGTTATGGTGTCAGCTGAAAGAGGAACACGTACCACTTTTTGAACTGCAACCTCTCCTAAAATGCATGACAAATGTCCTGAGCAGCAGCCAGGATCAACTCTTCACCAATAGCAAAGGGTTTCTTAACTTTAGCAATGTGGTTAGCCGCTAAGAATGATGCTCTCGGTGCAGAAAAACTTGATGACGTGATTGCCTTCGAAATTGCTTCTGTTCTTCATGTTCACTTTTTTACTTTTGAAAAACTCCTTTTGAGAAGTGTCTATTCATATTACTTTTGCCCACTTTATAATGGGGCTGTTTTTTGTTTTGTTTTTTTTTTCTTTTTAGCACGTTTGAGTTCCTTGTAGATCCTAAATGTTAGACCTTTGTCAGACAGAGAGTTGACAAATATTTTTTCTCAGTCTGTGAGTTGTCTCCCTGCTTGCTTGATGGTTTCATTGGCTTTGCAGAAGCTTGTCAGTTTGACGAGGTCCCACTTGTCTATCTTACCTCTTATTGCATGGGCACTTGGGATTTTGATCAGGAATTGGTTGCCAGTTCCAATTTCCATAAGGGTGTCTCCTGCAAAACCTCAATTTTGGGAGCTGCTGCTAAGGACATGTTCATCATTTAAGGTTCTTACATTTCGTTATATGATCCATTTAGGGTTTATTTTTGTATATGGTGATAGGTAGGGGTCTTGTTTTAATCTTCTGCAAATGGTCAGCCAGATTTCTGAGGACCATTTACTGAATAGGTTCTCCTCTTCCCAGTGGTTGGTGGTGGAGGCTTTATCAAAGATGAGTTGGTTGAGAAATTGAGGTTTTGCTTCTGGAATCTCTATCCTGTTCCATTGGTCTATATGCCTGTTCATTTACCAATACCAGGCTGTTTTGATTATTGTAGCTTTATAATAAAGTTTTAAGTCTGGGAGTGTGATACCATCTGCTTTTTTTTTTTTTTCTTTTGTAAAGATTATTTTGGCTATTCATGGTTGTTTATGTTTCCATATGAACTCCTGTATTGTCATTTCCAGGTCTGAGAAGAATGCTGCCAGTAATTTAACGGGTATTTCATTAAATCTGTAGATTGCCTTGGGTAGGATGGACATCTGAGCAATGTTGATCCTTCCAATCCATGAGAATGGAATATTTTTTCCATTTGTTTGTGTCATCTTTGATTTCTTTGAGCAGTGTTTTGCATTTTTCATTGTAAAGGTCTTTCACCATCTCTGATTAGGAAGCTGACATGGTATTTCATTTTTTTATGGCTATTGTGAATAGGATTGTGATTTTTATTTGGGTTTCTATTTGTTATTTTTTGATGTATAGAAATGTGACTGTCTTTTGCACATTTATTTTTTATCCTGAGACTTTGCCTAAGTCCTTTATAAGTGCAAGGAGGTTTTTGACAGATTCTCTTGGGTTTTTGAGGTATAGAATCATGTGGTATATATACATGATGAAATATTACACAGCCATAAATAAGGACAAAACTATGAACTTCACAGCAACTTGGATGGACTTAGAATCTATAATATGGAGTGACCTATCACAGAAACAAAGAACTGAGTATCACATGTTCTCACTTATAAGCGAACCTTGAACATGTATCATAATACTATAAGAAAACGATTGGCAATAGTGGAAAACTGCTAGGGAAGATAGGATTGGCAGTAGTGGGAATCTTCTGGGGACAGGGAGCACACTTCATCAACAAGGGTACCTGCATAATGAACATTTGTATACCTAACCTTTGTACCCCATATCTTTAAAATGAAAAATTTAAAAAAAAAGAAAAATTCTAAAGGCTTGTCTTTTAATACAAGGTGCTTGATCTGCATGTGGCAAAGCAGTTTTGAAGGTTTCATGGTTTTGTTGGATAGCCAGTCACCACATATTATAAAAAGCAGACTTAAAGAATGTAAATCACCTGTTGCAATGAACCTGTAATTTGAGTAGGACTCTTGACATTTTCTTTTAAATGCAGCTTACTTTTAGTTGGCAGTCTTAGAGTCTTCTGCTGTCTCATCATTGGGTCTTTCCCCCTTTTCAAAGAAGCTCTCCAGTGATGTTTATCTTTTACTCATTATGGCTAGGGTCAGCTTGTGAGTTTATCAAAACTGTGACTGACACAAGTACACATGTGAGAAAGAGGCACAGACAGACATGGTAAATAAAATAACGGGAGGCCATGTGCAGACTATAATAAGTGTCAGATTCTGACTTACAGCCTGCCACTAGATGCAGCTGTACAATTGAAGTACATTAACTCACTTGCCACTCACTGCTAAGGTTTTGATACAAGTCTGCCAGCAACTGATTTATTAGGATCTCTGTGCAATCAAACCTCACTGCTAATGTTAATCTCTATCTGCAGCTGCTTTCCAGCATCACTGCCTCAGCTCCACCTCAGATTATCAGACATTAAATTCTCATAAGAGGCACACAAACTAGATCCCTCACATGTTCACTAGGGTTCATGCTCCTATGAGAATCGAATGCTGCTACTGACCTTGCAGGAGGTGAAGCTTGGGTGGTAATGCAAGCGATGGGTAGTGGCTATAAATACAGATGGAGTTCACTCACCCACCCACTGCTCACCTCCTACTGTGTGGCCCAATTCCTAACAAGCTACGGACCTGTGGGTTTGGGGACCCCTGGGTCAGAGCTTCCCATGGAGCTGACTGCTAGGAAGAGGCTAATCAAAAACTGAAGGACACTGACAACAGATGATGGAGGTTAAACATTAAAGAGGCTCTCTAACAATGACCAGCTTTCCAAATTTGGTGATCTAAAGTGACCACTTTTGTTTTCTTTCACAAAACCAACATCCTCAAAAAATTGGATATTAACAAACTTACATCATTCCATTAATTATAATGAATCAGAAGGATTGGGAGCAATAGTATGGTTTTAAGCAACCAGTAGGTGACTTCATATTCAGAAGTGTCTTTCTTGCAAAGATCTATTGATGGGTTGAGGCAGGCCTTCCAACCTCTCCAACACTCATAGTCTCATCCTTAATGTCCTTTATGGCTTGATTTGGAAGAAAAGGTAGAATTTTTGAGAAAAAAAAAGCCCATTATAGTTAGAAAAATCTTGATTTCTTAACATACAAAACAGACAAAAAAAATGTGAAACTATTGGACTTCTCGTCTTCATTTTCAAAGAAACACAAGATATTAAAGTTTTACCAATATGTAATATTTTCTTCCTACCTTGGGAAGATACATGAATATTAAAGATGTATAACAATGCAAATAGCTAGACATTTTAAAAAATTCTTTTTCTTAGACTTAAAATAATCGAAGGCAGTTATTCTTTATTGCTACAATGGGAAATGAATATTAGGAGGGTGCACAGCATTGAAGAACATGCGTAGTTTAACGTACAATTTCCAAGCGGTTCTGATAAACTCACCACATTGCTTCTCACTTCTCCAAAACAACTATTTTTGGAACCATTGATATGCAGTCAGCCATGTTCAGACCAAACTGTGGATACATTTCCCAATATCGTTCTTCCACCACAATAGTATTAGCCATATTTCAAGCTACACCAACTATAAAAATAATTTTGTCTACTGCTAAATTAACTTTCTTTTATAACTCCTCTTCCCTAGAAAAAAATTCATTTCTACTACAAAAACAAAATGAGCTACCAGTAAAAGTATGTAAGTATTAATAACTTTGTAGTGAAGTAAATCCCTCTAACTTATTTGATTTCCTTACCCTCAAAGAACTAAACTAAACCTCAAGGTCTATTATTGTTTTCATATCAAATCAAACTTTTATTTATAAAAACAAATGTTGAACTGATTATCATAATTTTTCAACATGCACTACATCTTTTAGATTTAGAGTACATTATACTCGTTCTTAGTTTTTATTTTTAAATATAAAAAATTATTGGCGTCCTGATACCAACATCTCAGCAATAGCCATCTTTTTCTAAATAACTTATTTAGGCTTTTTTCCCAATATTTTAATGCCTAACTATCAAATTTTCCTGAGTTATTTTGATACTTTTAGCGATACTCCAAAGTTAAGATAAGAGCCCATGTGGGCTTAACACAAAGTATCTTGTCTCTCTGAGTGAACATCACAAAATATATACCAAGTGCAGAACAAATTGTGTTGCCAAATCTGAGGTAATTGGACATCTATGAGTCTACCTTAATTATTTTTGTTTTAGTTTATACCAGTGGTTTTCAAGCTTTAATATACATAAAAAATACCTATAAACCTTGTTAAAACACAGACAGCTGAGCCTCAACCCCAGAGCATCTGGTTTAACACACTGGGCAGGACCCCAAAATTTGCTTTCTAACACATTTTCAGATGCTGCTGATGCTGTAGGTTGGAGGAGCACACTTTGAAAGCCATTGACTTAGATAATTACAGAATTCCATTCCAGGGTAACCTCTACTTGGTCAAATGATTCTTGGGAAAAGTTCACAGCAATAACGAAGATTCCACTCTGACTTCTGTAGTCTTCTTTCAATAGCCCTGCAGGGAGGATATTTTAAAAAGTCAGCCCTGTCATGAACACAGACACATCAAGGACCTTAATATTTCAATAAAAAGAGGAATCAATGTGTGCACAGTGTATTGGTCAAAGGTTAACAACCAGAAGACAGCTATTATCACCTTTTTGTGATAAATATAAGTGCTAATAGCTTAAGGGACTTACCCAAAGTCATTTAAAAATTTTCAAGTGGTGTTTAGAAGAGGACCTGATTGGCATTCCTAGTTTCCTACTTGTGATAATCACAGGGTAATGCTGCTTGTTGCTGGATGGCAAGAAATTCATATTCCTTTATTATGATCTTTAAAAGGCATCATTTTGGAAATACTCTTTTTAAATTGTGAGCTTTAAGAATAATTTTATCTAACACAGAAAGTAAAAATATGTATAAATATCTGTCACACATATCTTTAGCAATAGATAACCTTTTTAAATGCTGTTGGAAGGAACTGGAGAACATCATCCTAAGTTAACTAACCTAGGGACAGGAAACCAAACACTGCATGTTCCAATTTGTTCTGAAAATGCATTAGTCAAACTCAATGAAGCAGAAAATAGAATGGGGTGGTGGTTGCCAGGGGTCAGTGAATGGGTAGGTGTAGGAAGCTGGAGAAGGAAGATGAGTTTATTCAATGGGTATAAGTTTCCGTCATGCAAGAAGAGAAAGATCTAGAGTTCTGCTAAAAATTAATGTGCATATAGTTAACAATATTGTACTGTGCATATAGTTAACAATAGTGTACTGTATATTTAAAAGTTTAAGAGGGTAACTCTCATGTAATGTGTCTTTTGTCACAATAAAAAAACAATAAAAATGTGATATATTTTAAATAAAAAAACTGTTGTGATAAAGTACTTGCTTGTGTAAGACCTATGAATACACAAGGGTTTTCAATAAATAAAATAAAGAGAAGAAACACATCTTCAGGGAGCATTAACCAAGCAACAGCCTAGGGATTTGAAGGCCTTACCTCACACTCCCAACTCTGCCTCCAGTGAGTTTGTAAGAAAGTCAGAAAACCTCTCTGGACAAAAAAATCCTCATCTATAAAAGGAGAAATATTGGAATAGAAGAGCCCTAAATTCATCAAAATGTTGACGATTATAATTGACAAAGTAGTATAGCAAAATTTTATCCTTTGTTATTTATCTTTTTTATTTAATTGAAGATAGCAATTAATCCCAGATAAAGAGTGCATTTTTAAAATGTATTATTCTGACCGTATATCTTAAAAACAGAGATTAACTTCTGTAGCAAAATGATTGGTCTGAAAGTGAATCTTATAGTCAAAAATAAGCAAACAAATAAATTCATACTACTAAAGTTATTGCACACTGTAAGGACAATAGAGAATAAATGTACAATAATTTTTAAAATCCTGCATGAGTTATTATTATGGTTGTTTGTGAATACTTATGGGCTAGATTTTTTCCCTAATAAATCATCAAACTTTACTCTAAAATATATCCTTATCTTTCATAACTCTCTCTCTTGCTCTCTCCTCACACACATTCTTGTGTGCTTTTTGTTTTCTCCATTACATCAACCTCAAAATAATCAGAAAAACGATTGAACTGAAATCAAGAACTGATTGCATCCCCAGAAAAAATTCCAGTTGCTAAATTTAGAAACCCAGGTAAACTTCAATAAAAGATGCTCACCAGGAGTCAAATAGCTCAAATATTTACAGGATATAATATTGCCATTCTATAAATATAGAACATTGCCTTAACAATAATATATTTCAAATATGTTACACAAAAATCATTAAATTGCTCTATCATTTAAACAGATATATTAACATTCCATTTAATTTTCACTTCCAAAGTAGCTTATCTATTGGTAAACACTTAGATCAGGAATAATCACTAATGTGCCTACTTAGAAAGGGTTTTCAAATTTCAATAAATATTAGTCACAGACATTGTTATTATGAGGTATGGCAATATGAAAAATAACTGTCTTTAAAATACTCACCAATCTCCACTGATCTGTACCACTTGGATGCCTGTTGGCCAACATCTTACAGTACTGAAAGCAATACACCTGGGTTAGTGAATTCAGTCTACCATTATCACTAAGGAAAAAAATAAATAAATAAAACTCACCATCCTAGGAAGATTTCTCTTTATTTAATGTAATATTTGTTACTGTGAACATTTTTACTCAAAGAAAGAGTTTAGATTTTATAAAAATTTAAACATTCCTGAGAGAAGTCACCTGTTATTTTGAATGGTCATTTAAAGCAAACCAGACACGCTGGCAAACCGAAGGTCACGTTGGTGGCTTTCATCCCACTGCAGAATTTGGGTGGAGGGTTAATTGAAGAAAAGGATTTACAAGAAGGTCACATCATTTACAGTGCATTAAGATCAAAATATAATATTGACTTATTTTTATAGTTGAATCATGGATATTCCATTAATTATTTATATTATCACCTTAGATTTTCATTGTTACTTTATGGGCTACATATTTAGTAATTTTCATGCTAGTGAATAGAACAAGTTTCAGTTGTTTTTTGTTTGTTTGTTTTTCCATTCTTCACTGAATGAATCAATCTAGCAAGACAGGTTTGACCACACAGGCCAATCATACAGAGGGACATGTTCTCATGGGTAGAGAATGTAGTGGGCAGCGGTTCTGCTTGTACATACAACACAGAAAATACAACATGCGCAAATCTTCCCATGGTTCACTATGGAAAAGCCTACCTCCTTCATAAACTGTGCAGTTACTTGGAAATCTATTTATACTAGCAATTAAAAGGTTCCATTCTAAAAGTGAAATCTGAAGTTATTACAAAGCATGTTTTTAGCCGGGCTCGGTGGCTCAGCCTGTAATCCCATGCTTTGGGAGGCTGAGGTGAGTGGATTGACTGAGCCCGCGGATTCGCGACCCGCCTGGCCAACTTGGCGAGACCTCATCTCTACAATAAATCAAAAAATTAGCCGGGCGTGGTAGCGCGCGCCTGTAGTTTCAGCTACTTGGAAGGCTGAGGCGGAAGGATCGCCGGAGCCCAGCAGGTCGAGGCTGCGGTGGCCGGGAGCGGCCACTG
>CAUYQG010180387.1:0-23736 GCA_963574415.1 Tarsius wallacei | reverse complement strand
CCTTTCCTTCCCCTTCTTTAATTCTGTTTTTCAGGGAAGGTGGGATTGCTTTTGCTTCACTTGTACAGTCTCCTGTTCTTCCTTATGAGGGTCCTCTGGCTTTGTTCACTTTTGAGGTTGGAGTGTGGGCTGCGGGCTGTACTTTTTGCAGTTTTGAGGTTTAATTGAGGGGGAAGCTGTGATTCAGAATCTATATGCTGATTCCAGTATCCACCAACCAGTGTATCAGCCCACTGGAATCTATTTCCCACTGCCTTACAATCTGTCTGTGCAGCGGAATGTAGGTTTGGTCCCTTAGGAACTGAGGTGGAGGCAGCTCCTAGGTTGGTGGGGCAATGCAAATGTCTGCCTGGAGAATGGTCGCGGTGGCAGTTTCACTTTCGCGGATCCTTTCTCTCCGCTCGTCTGGGTCCCTGGGCAATCCACTATGATGGACTGTGGTGGTATGGGAGGCACTGGGGATCAGCTGCACAGCTGGGCGCTGGATCCGGGGCACCACCAGCGGGTTCGGAGAATCTCACAATTCCACCTATGGCATCGCCATCTTACCAGAACTCTCTCGCCATTTCTTGAAAATTACCAATGCCTTATACATCCACCAATAGTAATGAGATTTTCCAACTTTAGATTTTGGCATACAAGTATGTTCATTTTTGTCTCTTATGTCTCCGGGTGTCTTCTCTCTGTAAATGAATTCTAATCACCAAACTCAGATTCTGTCTAGTTATCCGCTGTCCACAGGGGAGGAGATGCCCTTGACTGCTGCTCCTGGGTCTCTGTAGGTTTTCCCCTCAAAGAACGCTGGTCCAGGCTGGTGTGGGTAATTTCAGGGCATTCACTCTTGATTATGCAACAGTAGATGATCTTGGACAAAGTATTAACTCTCCGTGAGCCTCAGTATCCTCTTCATCAAACACAGATAATGACAATAAACACTTCATTTGGTTTCTTGTTGATGGATCCTCAAAGTTCACCACGGAAAACTTAAAAATCCTCTAGCTTGCATGCACGACTCTCTCTCTTCTTTTCTTCTACTTCCCAGATCTGTGAAGGATCAAATGAACATGCAAAATTGGGGGGGAGGTGGGGGCACCCAGGGCCAGGTGGATTCCAGATGCCCCTCCCCAAGGCCGATGCATCTAGCCAGGAGCAGGTCAGGTAGCAGAGCCTAAATACTTTTTATGTGTATATATATATTGTTTTCTAATTTAGCAGTAAGTTCCCTAAGAAAGGAACTGTACCTACCACTCATCAACAAAACCCAGTAGCATTTGAACAAGCAAATGAGAAAGAGCTAAGGAAACTACCCTAGCCTCCTCTTACTTGAAGTAAAGACCAAGTGGGTGGGAGGAGCAGAGTTAAGGGGAACAGGTGCATAGGGAAGTGAATATACATAAATTAGAAACTTTTATTTTCTATTAAAGAGAAATACAGAAGCTTAACCTGTCTATTTTCTAAAAATAAAAGTTTATTTTCTCAGATTATAACAGAACTATAACAGACTCAAGATACAGAAATTTACTTAATTAACAGCCCTTTCTTTCCTTTACTTAGTACAGTGGTTTTTACATTTTGGTTTAAGAATCCCTTTACACATTAAAAAATTATTGAGGATACAAGAGGTTCAATTCATATGGGTTACCAATATTTACTGTCAAAAATTATAAATTAAAACTGAGGCATTTTTAGAATATTTAATAGCCTTTAATAACCTTTTCTTTTTTCTTTACTGCAAATATGTAGTACTAAAGAAGACAATAACTCAGAAAACAGGTGGGTACAACTAAGAAAACAGTTGGGTACCACAGCCTTGACTTGTGAGAAGGCACCTGTTTTACACTCCATTACTTTTGCACTGTCAGTACAAATGTCTACACATTAGAAAAGGCAAACAACATCCTAGTATTTATTAACAAAACAAGTTTGATGTTGTGGGCCCCACAAAAGGGTCTTGGGGACCCTGTTATGAACTGAGCTGTGTCCACCCAAACTTCCTATGTTGAAGCCCTTATCTAGCCAATGTGACTGTATTTGGAGATAGGGTTCTTAAGGAGGTAATTAAGGTTAAATAAAGTCATAAAGATGGGCCTTAATCCAATAGAACTGGTGTCGACATAAGAAGGTGAAGAGACACCAGGAGTGCACATGCACAGAAGAACGTGAAGACACAGGAGGAAGGAAGCCAACTACAAACCAGGAAGAGAGGCCTCCCCAGAGACTAACCCTAATTAGTTGGCTTGATCTTGGACTTTTCACTTCCAGGACTATGAGAAAATACATTTCTGGTATTTATGCCACAAGGTCTGTTTATTCTGTTAGGGCAGCCTGAGCAGATGAGCATAGACCCAGGAGTCCACCGACCATATAATGAGAATTTTTGCCCTAGATACATATATCTCTTTCTATGCTCTGAAGGAAAAGAGCAAAGATCCTTTCAAAGAAAAGAAAGAGATATAAAGCCCAGAAAAAAAAATTAGGTGATATCCAGGAACACCAAAGATAAATCCCCTGATAAAAATGGAAAAGTAAAAACATTCATTTGATTATATAAGTTGAGTTCTCTCACCAATTTAAACCTAGATTACTTAGACAATGCTATGAAGTTTAAGCTTCTCATGCTCATACACTTAATGATACTATATCACTTTTCTGAGTTTTCACCTCTAACTCCTTTGAACTCTCATAATTTGTTTGACCTTACAACATTTGGCAAGGGAGATTTGAAGTGAACCTTCTACCAACCTAAAGTCAGTTTTCTCTTTAAAGCTTTCAGATGCATTCTAAGAGACTATAATGGTTGACCTTGGCTTTTTCTCAATATCCTTCCAATGCCTGTAAAACATGGACATGAAGATCAGTCTCTAGCCTTCTGCTCTTTTGTATATGGACACAATCATACACAAATGAACATAAGCACACACATGCACACTCATTCTTTTCTTGGAGAAGTACCAGTGGTCTTCTACATAAAATTTAATTTAAAAATTTATTGAGTATCTTATATGGGACATCTCAATAAGTTCAATCTGCTAGGAAACCAGGGCATAAAGCCAGCTCTAAGAGCCAGAAACCATTTTTTATTTTTTTTTATTTTTTATCTATTTTTTATTTATTTTTTATTTTTATTTTTTGAGTTGGAGTCTCAATCCGTCACCCAGACTGGAGTGCAGTGGCTGCTCCCGGCCACCGCAGCCTCAACCCACTGGGCTCCGGCGATCCTTCCGCCTCAGCCTTCCAAGTAGCTGGAACTACAGGCGTGCGCTACCACACCCGGCTAATTTTTTTTTTTTTTTGATTTATTGTAGAGATGAGGTCTCGCTTGCCCAGGTGGGTCTCGAACCCGTGGGCTCAGGCAATCCACTCATCTCAGCCTCCCAAGGTGCGGGATTACAGGCTGAGCCACCGAGCCCAGCTCAGAAACCATTTTTTAAAAGAGAAATTTTGATCATGTAACAACGAAAAATTCCTAACAACTAGAAACCATCCCATAATCCCACAGATGACTAAATTAATATCCCCAGAAAAATGGGCAAAAGATGATGTGTAAATGAATAATAAAAATTAAAATACATCTGTTAAAAGTTAAAACTATTATCTAATAACTGTTGGAATTAAATTAAAATTATGGCAAGGTAATTTTCATCTATCAGATTGGCAAGAATAAAAAGACTGACAAAACCCAGCACTAGATTTATCTAGGGTCTAGATAAATATGCCATGTCCATGTTGTTATTAGAAACATAAATTGGAATAGTGTTTCTAGAGTTACCAAACAAAGTAAAATATACCATCCATCATCTGAGAATTTGACTTCATAATATAATCAAAAGTGTAAAGAGACAATCATAAGTGTGGGGCAGTAATTATTAACTGGAGGGTGTGTTACCTCTCAGGAAACATTAATTAATGTTTGGAGACATTTTTGGTTGTCACTATTCAAGGTGGAGAGTGCTACTGACGTCTAGAGGGTAGAAGCCACAGATGCTGCTGAACATCCTGCAATGCACAGGACAGCCTCCACAACAAACAGTTATCTGATCCAGAATGTCAACAGTGCTCCAGTTGAGAAACAGTAGTATAGGAGGATCAGTAGTTGTTGCCATTGTAGCTACTACTGCTCCTTCCCAGAAGGAAGAAAATTAATTCTTATTTAGGTCAAATTTCTTTATACTGAGTGGCTATGCATGAAAGTAGTAGATGGGGGGTCAATGCACATCAAAAGGTCAAACTGCTGTATGGTTATCCCTGTGCTATGTTCATAATTCATTTTGCTCAATATGTAAGTTGATGCAGCCTGATTTCCCAGGAGTGGCTGAGCATTTTCCTCTCACACAGTTAACATGTCAAGACACATGGGGACTAGAGATGTTACCCTGTGAACAGAATTTGACAGTCAGCTAACAGTGTAAGGTCAAACATTAGGTTTGGGGAAATGAGACAAAAATGTACTAACTCCTAATATAGGCTTGTAGGAAACAGAATACAGAGATTGGTAGCAAATTGAACCTAGAGAAAATGCAAATCCATGTGCTTGCTTAGAAAGCTGTCTGAATACACGCATACACAAAAAATGAAATCTCAATCCCTAGACAATATATATGTGCAGTTAAACACTAGAGTGTCATGGTTAAAGTGTTCAAAGGGAAAACAAAAACAATACCCCAAATATATATTAAGGGAACAAAGGAGCCTCAGGAAAGATGAGGACTGAAGTCCATTACTGCAATTTTCTAGATGTTTCAAGAAGGCAAGGTGTTTCAAATGCCATATTCCAGGAAAGGGGCCAGGTGGATAAGGGAACTCATCACCCCCACTGCAAGATTATGGGAATCACGTAGCAATTCTTTCCACCTCACGATGAAAGTAAGATAGATAAAAGAGAAAGAGGCTGGGATACCCCAAAGAAAGGGTAAGGAAACATTTCTAACTTAGTTAACAAGAAGAAAGATGATATCATGAGCACAAAGCCACACGTATTTTTAAATATCCTGCTATCATCACTACCCAGAAAGGTATTTTCTGTAATCAGCCTAAATTTCATCATGTACATATAACTCTTCATGCATATGTATAGAAAGGTCTTGCATATCCTAAATTTTCATAAGTCAACCCTCATTATTTATATGTAAAGCTCAACGATTTCATTCAATGAAATCCTAGTATGAATCATTCTTTAAAAAATTAATCCCATCTTTTGCATAAAATCAAATTTTTATCTATGTAAAGCAAGTGAATAAACAAAACACTAAAAACACCCAACAAAATTAATTAAATTTGCCCATATTGTTTTCCATATTTCCTGATAAACTCACTACTGAACAGTTGGTAATAACTTGAACAGGACATTTGCCGTATAAGGTAAACAAACCAAATTACATAAAATTTGGCAATAGCCATGAAAATAGTCAAATTATTGCCAGTTTATTACAGCAAGATGAACAGAATCTCCTCAAAGGCATGCTCTTCTTTGTCTTAGTTTGGGCTCTGATTTTGCTGAAAAATAATTTAAAGAATTCTGTCGAAAGAGTAAGAATTTTATCTGAAAAAGCTGAAAAAATGTTCTTGAGCAGGTATGAGGAAGAAGTACTGAGGAGTCTAAAGAGGCCAAGAAGGCAGGTTGTTCTGGGGAGAGAAGGTCAGGAAGAGGTAGGATGTTACAGCCTGAAGAAGAGCAAAGTCTGAGAATGAACAAAGACTAAGAAAGACATCTAAAGGCAATTTATAGGATGCAACTCTTGCGAATCATATAAAATGTAAACTACTTCCCTCATCTCCCAAAAACCTTTAGAAATAGTCTCCATTATTTATCACCAAAAATATAATTCTGTATAATATTTTTTGCTTCTTTTCTCTTGTATGTAAGAAGTCTTGAGAAGAACATTAAAGACAGAGAATGGTAGTCTAGGGATCAATACCAGTTTGACCATCCCCCACCCTAGACTAATTACACTATGAAAATACAGAGGCAGTTAAATTGAATTAAAGGGTATTCTATCTCTTAGTAAACAATAGCCTATTTCTTCAAGTTAACTGACCAGTCTCCTCACTGGTCATAATGAAGGGGTTCTGAGTTTGGAGCCCTTTGATCCATTCATTTTGTTCTACATTCACAGACTATATGTCCAAACTTTGGTAAGTTGTTTTTCAAATGAGAGTAGCTGAGAAAGTACGAATGGATCAATGAAATGGATCACAGGCAACCTCTTTCAGGTCCCCTCCTGCTGTGGGGGCTTTTCTGTCTTCTTAATAAATCCTACTTTCAAAAAAAAAAAGTCATCACTACTACTGTTGGTATGTGTCTCACTAGTTTTGAGCCTAAGGTCATTATCAGTTTGTAGAAAAATGCCAAAGAACCTTCAACAGTTTGGAAATTTATTATTTTTCAGTCTCAGGTAAGCTTTTTCAAGAAGACTCACCATTTAATTTTAATTCTAAAACAAACTCAAGTGAATATTTTCCAAGAAGAAAGACTGTATTTATAAAAGAATTACTACTTAAGGCATAATTATCCCATTTTAATGATGCCTAAATTGAAGCAATTAAACAATTTACAGGGGAAAGAATTTATGAAAGGTCCTGTTAATTGTTGACCATATTAGAAAAGTTTTAAAAATCATGTATTTTGTTTAAATTCCTCTCATGTGAAAATCTAACAAAAGTAATAATGATAACATAAGCAGAAACATAAAATTCTTAATCATAAATGAAAAGACAGTATAAAATGTCTACTCTTTTCTATTTAACCATCTGGAACATATTACAAACTCCCTGAAAGCAAGAAAAATCTGCAAGTATAATTACACTCAGGGACTATTAGCATGACATACTTCAATAAATACTCCTAATAGGATGTGCTGATATAATAACTGGCACTAAAACTGATGGATTTTCATTATTTGGCTATTTGTTCATACTGACTAAATACTCAAGAAAACCAATAAATTATCTATTGAGTAGAGGAGGAAAGAAATCCAACACCCAGCAAAAGAAGTGCAGCAGGTTGTAGACATAAAACAGAAGGAATGAGCATAGTTTTGCAAAGACTCAGTTCAAGTCATATTTTCTCTCCTCTTTTTTTTTCCCCCCTCACCCTTCCCCAAATCTGCATAACCATCATGCTTTGGTCAAAAGTAACTTGGTTAGTGTTAGGAGAATATATTTAATTAAATCTTCAGTTGGCTAAACTCCAGTTGGCTGAAGGCCTCCAGACCAGATGGTAAACTAGTAACAAGGAAACACTCAAAATGTTCTCTGTTTTTGATGGTTTTGGAGATTAAATATATAGCTACTTAACTGGAAAGATTAAGCAAGTGAAGAATCCCATCAGCTAGGATTCTTAGGAAAATGAGCAGCAAAGGCAAGAGAGTTGCTGCAATAGTCTCATCCAGGTATAAGAGCAGTTGGACTAAGTAGCAATAGTTGGAATGAAAGAGACATTAAACTAATTTTTATTTTATTTTATTTTAAAGATGTTGGGTACATGTCAAGATTAGGAATATAAATGGTCTACATGCAGGTGAAGTTTGGACCTCCCACTGTTCTCACTTCCCCTGGTTTAGGATCAGGTACCCTTAATGATGTTATGTGCTCCACCCACCTCCCCCCTACTGCTGATCCCTTTCTTGTAGTACTGTGATAAGTTTTCAGGACCCGCTTATATGGAGAATATGTGATATTCAGTTATTTGTTTCCATGATAGATCCTGAGTATGATAGACTCTAAATCCATCCAAGTTGCTGCAAAGTCCATAATTTAGTCTTTCTTTATGGCTGCATAATACTCCATCGTGTACATATACCACATTTTTTTTTATCCAGTCCACTTTCGATGAGCAGCATGGTTGGTTCCATGTTTTTGCTATTGTGAATAGTGCTGCAATAAACATGCATGTACAGGTATCTTTTTTGTAGAATGACTTGAGTTCCTCTGGGTATATTCCCAGAAGGGGGACTGCTGGGTCTCATGGAAGATCACTTTCTAGTCCTTTTAAAAATCACCATACTGTTTTTCATAAAGATTGAACTAGTTTATACTCCCACCAACAGTGTAGAAGTATTTCCTTTTCTCTGTGTCCTCTCCAGCATCTGTTATTTTTGATTTATTAATGATGGCCATTCTTACTGGAGTTAGATGGTACCTCAATGTGATACTGATTTGCATTTCCCTGATGATTAGTGAGGCTGAGCATTTTTCATGTATCTGTTGGCTGTTCTTATGTCTTCTTTTGAGAAGTGTCTACTCATGTCTTTTGCCCACTTTTTAATAGAGTTGTTTATTTTTTTCCTTTCAACTTATTTGAGTTCCTTGTAGATCCTGGATGTTAGACCTTTGTCAGATATACAGTTAGCAAGTATTTTTTGCCATTCTGTGGGTTGTCTCCCTGCTCTCTTGATAGTTTCTTTTGCTTTGCAAAATCTTTTCAGTTTGATGAGGTCCCATTTGTCTACCTATCTTTTATGACATATGCTTTTTGGTTATGATCAAGAATTGGCTGTCTATTCTAATGTGCAGAAGGATATCTCCTACAGACATTAAACTAATTTAACAAGAGTTGGGAATGAAAAAAAAGAGAGGCCAAATTGTCTGCATGCGTGAATTACAAAAGTAATTCATGTTTACTATACAACTTTAGAAAATACAGGCAAATAAAAATGATAAAATTAAAATCACCCATAACTGTGCTATCTAGAATTAAATCAAATATCTACATATACATTCTTCCACAAATATCTATACATGTTATTTTTATTTTAATAATTATAGAGTCTTAGTACATATATTGTTTAAAAGCATCATTCTTCTCTAAGTTTATATATGTAACGTCTCATATCATTAAATATTATTCTATATCATTTTTATTGTCTGTAAAGTATTCTCTCTCTGTGTGTGTGTGTGTGTGTGTGTGTGTGTGTATCACAGTTTTTAAAGAATGTAGTAGTGTAGGACTTTATACTGGTTCCAATTTCTTTGCTATTAAAAAAAAAATACCAATACCATGATGAGGCATCTTTTGGCTAAAACTTTGTTTATATTCAGGATTATAGTCTCTGAATAAGCTCCTACAAACACCAAGGTTCCTGGCATGGGGGACTCATTAATGCCACTTAGTCAAGTCTGGGCTTACAAAAGATAACAGATGTCTGAGGGAGAGGCTAATGAATTCAGTTATGTACACATTAATCATGAGGTGGCACTAGAACATCCAAGTAGATATGTCCAGCTGATTCTCAAAGAAGTGGGATATACAGGTTTCTGGAATCACTAACATATTGATGATAGTGAAGTACAGAGATGTAGTGGAGGGGACCAAGGGAAAGAATGAAGAAAGAGGAGAATGTATTACTATGGTAATGCTGCAGTATTTGAAGAGAAGGCCATTAAACTAGAAGAACAAGTAAAAAAGAAAGAAAATGGATAAAGGTAAAAGGGGAACCAGCAGAAGTTGAGGTGGAAGGATCATAATGTCTGGTTTCAAGAAGTATTTTTGGACCTGCCAAAACAATCACAACAAACTCCTAGAAAAGTACCCCAAGGTAGTTGAGCCCTTGCTAAAATTAAACCCCAATGAGGTATGGATATTTCTCCCCAAACACTCCTGGAGTTCAAGATACCCCAACACTACCACAATCATTGAAGTAACATGTTTTTAAAGCTCAACGTTTCTACCACCCTCCCCAATTTCATATCATGAAAATCCAAACAAGTATTCAACAATAAGTCTGTGGGACAGCATTATAAATTTATACTAACATTTTTTATAACAGTAAACATGTCAACATTCACAATCTCAACCTCATTTTACAGACTTTCCAAAGTATCCTTTTCATAATTGGTTTTTTACAAACTTGATTTCATTTTTCCCTTCCTTTTTCTAGCCTCTTCTAAACCCTCAGGGATTAAGAGCTTTTAGTCCCCAACAACAGTTTTCCACTGTTTCCAAATACCCAATTGCTCCACTTTCCCCATTTCTAGTCAGGGATTTCTCATGCAAAAAGCCAAGATATTACATGAGTGGGCCTCATATGGATATACAAGCTGAGTTGTAGGAGATCAAAAGTATACTCTTATATCAAGTCACACTCATCTGGCTAACAGAACATGCAGAGCTACTGCTTGCTTGGAGGGTGTTCTTAAAGACCAACTTCATTCATTATTCCTACAATCTTTAGTATCATTTCATACATTACAACTGCCTATTTAAAAATCTTCTTCTTTCTTCTAGATCCACATTCCTCCCCTTCCAAGAAATTATTTATTCATTCCCTCTTTCTTATCCCAGTTTTGCCAAAAGGAGTAGCCTTTCCCTTGCAGTTTTAATGTTATTTTATTGGGAGGTATTAGAAAAAGATGGGAAGAAATCTCAACTCCTGTATATACAATCTTGCGAAGAGTATCACATCCATCCAAGAGTAACAAATTATACCAAATTTAAACTATGTACTGTAGATGAGTCACTCAACAAATACTTTTTCATCACATGTGAAGAAGGGTGAAGAGAAAAAAGAAAATGTGCAAACAACAGACACAGCACATAATGATATTCACCCCATTGCACAAATTGTCATTTCCATCCTCTGAAGATTGTTTCTTTTTTCTAGTTCTCTCTTCCCCTGACAGTACAGTCTAATGTGACAATAGTACTGAATAACAAGACTGCAGACTCCCAAACGTGCTATTTGATAGAAAATTCAATATTGCATATAAATAGTGTCATTTTTATTTTACTTTTAAAAATTCCTGCTGGCCGGGTACAGTGGCTCAAACCTGTAACCCCAGCACTTTGGGAGGCTGAGGTGAGGGGACTGCCTGAGCCCATGGGTTCAAGAACAGCCCGGGCAACTTGGCAAGACCTCATCTCTACAATAAATCAAAAAAATTAGCCGGGTGTTGTAGCACGCACCTGTAGTTCCGGCTACTTGGAAGGCTGAAGAGGAAGGATCGCCTGAACCCAGCAGGTTGGTGAGTGTGCCACTGCACTCCAGTCTAGGCAACAGAGTAAGACTCCAACTCAAAAAAAAAAAAAAAATTGTCTGATTTAGTACAGCTAAAGAAGTCTCTTATTCCAACATTGGCCTGATAAAAGCATACTTTCCTAGTACTCTTGATACTTTCATTAATGTTGAATAAATGGAACATCTTTTTAATAATGACAAATTTCTACCAGCCTGCACTCTGCCTCAAATCTGGACTTACTACTCTAATCCCTCATGTTCTCATCCTCCTCCCTCTGAGAAATGGCTATGGTTTGGTTGAGAAACCCTCCCATGTGTCCTTATAGCACCCTAACTTAATCCCATCGTAGCAACTCACAAAGCAATTATCTGTATATCTATCTGGATATACAGATAAGTGAACTGCAAGTTTCTTGAGAGCAGGAAGACTATGTCATACTCACTGTTTTATCTCTAGAGCCTAGGACAGTGCTTGGCACTAAGTGGATCTAAACAGAGAAGTCAGCATTAGCTCCCACCAGTATCATCAACCAGCATCTGCCAACCGCTCCACCAACACCATCCTAGACTTGCACTACAGACTCCTGTACAGAGTCAACACAATTTCCTTAGAGGACACCTTGAGTCCTGATATTAACCATCTTCTGTGTGCCACACAGTAAATACAGGTTCTGTTTAATTGTATTTCTTCAAAAATGCTATGAAGTAAAAATAATCATCTTCTTTTATCACGAAAGGAGTCAGAACTCAAAAAAGATAGATTACTTTATCATGGCTATACAGTAAGCATTTGAGGAGAGATTCATGTCTTTGTCTATCTGACTGTAAATTGAGGCCATTTCTATTTGGGTATTCTGCCTTCTCAGTACCCATATTAAATCAACATGAACACATAATGATTTAAATATATTTTTCTTACCACATTCTGCAATGTTAGATACCCTGTGGGAATCAATACAATTAATTTGTGATTTATCTGGAAGACTATAAAGATGGTGGGTTAAGATTACATGTGATAGAGTAAGACTGACTATTTGGATTCAAATATCGAGTTTGTTACCCACTAGCCATGTAAACTTGGAGAAATTAATTTCTATGTGCTTCAATTTGCTAAATCATAAAATAAGAATAGTAGTAGTCGCTATAGGGTTGTTGTGAGAAATAAATGACAATATAGGAGAAGGACTTAGAGTAGAGTCTAGCATATAACAATGGCAATAATAATAGCTAGGATTATAGCATGGTTACAATATATGCTACCTTACCGTCTATAAGCATTAGGTGGTATTATTTAACTATTTAGGTTTACATGAAGAAGTAGTTAATTTTTTCTATGTCTGTGGTGTAGTGCATCAGAATGACTTAGGAGACTTCAAAAAATACCAATAGGCTCTGCACTCTAGAGACTAATCTGTGGGTCTTGGTTGGGCCTTAGAAATTATTCTTTTGAAAATTTCCAAGAGAATTCTCACTCCCTGAAATATGCTAGACTAGAGATCTTAAGACATTTCTGTTATATAACACCTAAAACTATTCAGTAAAATAAAATCAGCCGGGCTCAGTGGCTCAGTCTGCAATCCCAGCACTTTGGGAGGCCAAGGCAAGTGGATTGCCTGAGCCCACGGGTTCAAGACCAGCCTGGGCAACTTGGCGAGATCTCATATCTACAATAAATAAAAAATTAGCCGATTGTGTTAGCGCATGCCTGTAGTTCTGGCTACTTGGAAGGCTGAGGTGGAAGGCTCACTGGAGTCCAGCAGGTTGACACTGGGATGTCGATGCGTGTGCCACTGCACTCACTCCAGCCTGGGTGGCACAGTAAGACTCCGACTCAAAAAAAAACAAAACAAAATAAAATAAAATAGCCATCTTCAATATTGGATAAGCCATAAAGAATGTAAGGGGAAACTTCTGATGTGAAGAATCAAGAGAACAAACAGAAAAGCAAGTAATGAAGCTGTCAGATACTCCTGGACATACATGGATCCAGCAACCTAGGGGCGGGAGGGACTAGGGAAAAAAGCATAGACCTCCAGAAGTCAGATCAGAGACCATGAGACAAAGACAGGGCCCAAGAAGGATGACAACCCCAGGAAAGGGTGAATTCGAACATTAAAAACACCTTAAAGGCAAATATCAAGGAAAATTTACCTCTTGGTCGTAGCAAAGACATCATGAAGTTTTGGTGCCTGAATCATCTATACTATGTAGATGTTCCTAAAAATCAAAAGTGAGAATTTTAAGTTAAAACTCGAGTTCACAGATCCCAACTCCAAGCACACAGTAGAAGGAAATAAAAATCCTCCCTGGAGGAATGTACTGTGAACACAAGCCTAAAGAGTTTCCATAGTTGTACAGGTTTCCAATTAAAAACAGAAAAATCACAAAACACACAAGTAAATAAGGCATTATAACAGTCAGAGAAAACAAACAAGATTTGTTGCAAAAGTTTCCTGTAAAATCTCAGATACTAAAGTTATCAAATATAGAAATTAAGTATGTTTCATAGATTAAGAGAAAAAGATGAACAAATCAAAAATACCAATAAAACTCAAGAGAATATAAAAAATGAAAAGCTAAATCTGAAAAAAAGAATCAAACAGAATTACTAAAACTGAAAAATATTACAAGTAAAGTCATAATGGAAGAGTTAAATAACAACTAAACAAAGAATCAGTGAACTGTCAGAAATGACAAAACTATCCAGATTTCATCCTACAATCACAAAGAAATGAGGCATATGAAAGAGAGGTTAAGAGCCATGGCAGAGAGAATGGAACAATCACTATTACAAAGACCACATTTTCTGATCACAATGCAATGCAAAAAGTCAATAAAAAGAAAAATGTGAAATTGTCATATGAAAAATTAAAGCACCCCTCTAAATAACTCATGATTCAAAGAAAAAAATAGTAACAGAATTTTTTTAAAAACTGAGAATGAAACAATAATGAAAACACTACATTTATAAAATACAGTAAAAGAAATACTCGAGAATGTAGTCCCAAACAATACTTTCATCAGGAAAGAAGAATGGCTGAAAATTGAGCTAAATATCTAACAAAGAAGTTACTAAAAAAAACTTCTTCAGCAAAATAAAAAGGCCAAAGGAAAAATAAATATAAAGCATAAATCAATGAAGAGAATGATCAAACAAAAAGTTGGTTCTTTTTTTCTTTTTTTAGAGAGAAGGTCACACTATGTTACCCAGGGTAGAGTGCAGTGGTGCAATCATAGCTCACTACAGCCTCAAACTCATGAGCTCAAGCAATCCTCCTGCTTCAGTCTCCTGAGTAGCTGGGACTATACAGGTATGTTCTACCGCATCTAGCTTAGTTCTTTGAAATGACTAATAAAATAACTCCAATGAGCTCAAGAATGAAAATGATACAAGTTATTTAAAAATGAAAAGGAGAACTTAATAAATAAAGCAAAGATTAAATAATCTATTTTTTATTTTTAAAAAATCTTTATTAATAACAGATTTGAAAACAAATGAATTAATAAATCCAGTTTAAAAATATATAACCCACTAAAACTAACCTAGGACATACTGATGAAACATATGGTTAAATAAATTTTTTAAATGGGGAAGAAGAAACAAATATTTCTTACAGAAGAATACATGAAGCTACTCCTCCCTCTAGGAGATGAAACTTAATTCCCTTGCCCTCACCCCTTGAGGGAAACTAGTGACTTAGTAACTCGTTTCCAAACAATTAAACAGGGAAAGGGAAAATTAATGATCTCACAGTGGAGAAACATGGGATTCGCTATTTTACCAAGTGATGAAGGTTAATTTAACACCATCAGTGATGTCAAGGATATTACATAACTCCTGAAATGATGTGAAGAGAAGGGTACTTCCTCTCTATGGTATTCATCCCATAATCCCAGTCTAATCATAAGAAAAACATCAGACAAACCCATATAGGGAGACATTCTACAAAATGTCTGGCCAATACTCCTCAAGACTGTCATGGTCACAAAAATAAGGAAAAACTGAGATAGTACCATAGATCAGAGGAGATTAGAGAGACATGGCAATTAAATACAATGTGATACTCTGAGTTGAACTCTGGAGAGAAACAAGATGTTAATGGGGGGAAAAAAGTTGAAATCTAAATAAAGCCTGAAATTCAGTGAGTTAATGTCAGTTTCTTAGTTTTGACAAATGTGTTAAGGTAATATAAAACAATAATGGAGGAAAATGCGTGAGGAGCATACAGGAACTCAATATACTATTTTTGCGACTTTTCTGTAAATTTAAAATTATTCCCCCAAAAATGTTTAAAAAAAAGAAAAGAGACTAACCCAGGAAGACATGAAAAGACTTAATAACCCTATAGTTATTAAGGAAATTAAATCAATAGTTTAAAATCTTCTCCAAAACCATGAGCTAATTTTGCTTAAAAGTACAAAATTGGTGACTGAGCAATCAACCTATGTAGAATTAACTCCAAACATAGGCTTTGTTTTGTGTTCTTGTGTAAGATTGCCTAGCTTTAAAGGTATATTGTTTAGTATTACAGAAAACAAGAAAATATAGATAATCAAAAATGGAAGAAAAGCAAACTCAACCACAGTAATTTTTTTTTTTAAATCTTAAAAACAACAACAACTGAGTTTTACCAAACAAGAACAAACTATTTCAATCTTATGTACAAACTCTTCTAGAGAGAGGAAATACTCCCCTACTTATTCTATGAGGCCAGTTTAACTTTAACACCAAAACCAAACAGTATAACAAAAGAAGTCAATCTCACTTTTGAATACAGGCACAAAACAGTACATAAAATATAGGTATTCCTTATACTTCAAAACTCAACATAGAAAATTAATTAATACAGCAAATTTTATTAAGATATAACAGATATCCTTTGTTATTCCAACTCAGTTTAGTTACTCTGAAAAATGTAAATGTCAAATTGATTTTTTAAAATTCAGTACCAACTCAAAAAAAAAAAAAAATTAGTATCCCTTACTGTCCACATTCTATTTATTCTTCAAAATATAGGAAGCAACAAGTTCCACGGTTCCCAAACCAGGCTACACAAAATCTGTCACACACCAAATACATTACTTCGCAATTTCAATGTTAAATCACACCACATTCCTTTCAATGATATCTTTCCTTGTGAACCCCAGTTTATGGCAGTTGCTGTGACAGAGAGCAAGCACTGAGTAAAAATTAACATAGAAGAAGAGATGAGGATATCAATGTCTGATCTGATTCCAAAGCTTTGTGAAATTATGCTTTCTTCTGAGGCACACACGTATCCCATTAGCAATTGTGGTTGTTTACAAATAAAACAAAAATATCGGCCGGGCTTAGTGGCTCAGCCTGTAGTCCCAGCTATCTGGGAGGCTGAGGTGAGTGGATTGCCTAAGCCTGCGGGTTCGTGACCAGTCCGGGCAACTTGGAGAGACCTCATCTCTACAGTAAATCAAAAATTAGCCAGGCGTGGTAGCATGTGCCTGTAGTTCCAGCTACTTTGGAAGGTTGATGTGGAAGGATCGCTGGAGTCTAGCAAATTGACACTGGGGTGGCTATGAGTGTGCCACTGCACTCCAGCCTGGACGACGGAGACTCCAACTCAAAAAAAAAAATTACTTTTTTTGTTGAATTTACATATATTATTTTTCAAATAGCTCATGAGTTGTAAGGACATAAATACTGATTAACTTGTTTGAACCTAACTAAAAAATGTAGCAGTTAGTATTTCATTAACTTAAGGGCATCATGAACTGGGAAAGTTGGGGACTCCCTGAAATAGTTATATAATATTACATCTCTCACTGTTTGAACTAGAAATTTGAAAAAGTGTAGATAGTGGAAGATACTTGTATCAGCAAACTGAATACAGTTTAGTTACTGAATACAATAATGAATACAGTTCATTACTGAATACAGTAATGAAAAGAAAATTTATATATCTCATGACCAAGCTGAATTTATGCCAGAAATACAAGCACAATTTAACATCTTAAAGATAAAAATATAATTCACAAAAATTAACAGATCAAAGGAGAAAACGCAAATGATCATCTCACCAGTTTAATTAAACAATAAATATTCCTGATAAAATTTTTAGAGAAATTTTACAGAGAACCTCCTTACTTTATAAAGAGTATCTAGAAAATACAGAAAATACTGTAGACAGCTGTGAAATATTTTAAAATCAGAAACAATACAAGGATATCCATCAATCACTACCTCTATTCGACATTGTACAGGTCTAGCCAGTAAAGTAACAGGGGAAAAAGGTAAAAGAATTGGTATGAAAGAAACAAAACTTGAGCAAAAGACGGGAAAAGGGACAGTGGATGATCATGCATGGCAGAATTTTGTGGACCAGGCCTGAAAGTGGCATACTTCTACTCACATTCTACTGAATAGAACTCACTAACATGGCCATTTCTGTTACAAGAAAGGTAGAAAATACAACCTAACTCTGTGCCCAGGAAGAAGAGGAAATTTTCATTGTATATCTAGTCACCTTCTGCCACAAACCAAAATGGAAAACAATTTCACATTATTTGAAATTGAATATGTATATAACCCATAACCCAGCAATTCTACTTCTAGGTAGAGAGACTTATGCACATGTATACCACAAGACACATAATATTTATTGCACAATTGTTCATAGTAGAAAAATAAAACAAAGCATGTCAATCAACAACACAACAAATTATCATATATTCATCACAAAATAGTGCAAAGCCATGAAAATAAATGTCCTACAGAACAACATAAATTAATCTTAACAACAAAAGAAAAGATAAAGGCAGATATTAGAAGAATGCATATAATGTACATGCATACTTCGTTTTATCACACTCTGCTTTATGTACTACACAGACCCTGTGTTGTTGTTGCTGTTGCTGTTGTTGTTTTTACAAGTTGAAGGTTTATGGCAACCCTGCACCAAGCAAGTTTATTGGTACCATTTTTCCAGCAGCATATGCTCACTTCATATCTCTGTGTCACATTTTGGAAACTAGCAATATTCCAAACTTTTTTATTATTATTATATGTTAAATAATAATATTGATCTGTAATCAGTATTTTCGATGTTACTATAATAGTACTTGATTGGGGGCACCAAGAACAAACAATGCAGCAAACTTTACGTTGTGTGTGTTCTGACTGCTCCACCAACTAGTCATTCCCCCAGCTCTCTCCTTCTTGAGCCTCCAAGTTCCCAATTAATAACTTTACAATGGCCTCTAACTGTTCAAGTGAAAGGAAGAATCCCATGTCTCTCACTTTAAATCAAAAGCAGAAATGATTAAGCTTACCAGTCTGGGCGACAGAGTGAGACTCCAACTCCAAAAAAAAAAAGCCAAGACAGGCAGAAAGCTAGACCTCTTGTGCCAGCTGGCTAAGTTGTAAATGCAAGGGAAAAGTTCTTGAAAGAAATTAAAAGTGCCACTCCAGTGAACACACAAATAATAAGAAAGTGAAACAACCTTATTACTGTTACGGAGAAAGTTTTAGAGGTCTAGCTAGAAAATCAAACCAGCCATAGCATTCCCTTAAGCCAAAGTCTAATCTAGAACAAGACCCTAATTGTCTTCAATTCTAGGAAGGCTGAGAGAGGTAAGGAAGCTGCAGAAGAACAATTTGGAGCTGGCAGAAATTGTTAATGAGGTTTAAGGAAAGAAATCATCTCTATAACATAAAAGGGGAGGGTGAAGCAGCAGGTGCAGATGTAGAAGGTGCAGCAAATTATTCAGAAGATCTAGCTCAAATGAAGGTCGCCATACTAAACAACAGGTTTTTAATGCACATGAAACAGCTTTCTGTTGGAAGAAATTATCATTTAGGACCTTCCTAGCCAGGGGGGAAAAGTCAATGCCTGGCTTGTTACAAGCTAATGCAGCTGGTGACTTTAAGTTGAAGCCGATGTTCATTGGCTATTCCAAAAATCCTAGAGCCCCTAGGAATTAGGCTAAATCTACTCTTCCTGTGCTCTATAAATGGAACAACAAAGCCTAGATGACAGCACTTTTGTTTATAGCATGGTTTACTGAATATTTTAGGTCCACTGTTGAGACCTACTGCGGAGAAAAAAAGATTTCTTTCAAAATATTACTGCTTATTTGCAATGTATCTGGTCATCTAAGTACTCTGATGAAGATGTACAAGATTAATGTTGCTTTCAAACCTGGTAATACAACATTCATTCTGCAGCCCATGAATCAAGGAATAATTTTAACTTTTAAGTCTTACTATTTAAGAAATATAATATATAAGCCTATAGCTGCTGCAGGTAATGATTTCTCTGATGGATTGAAAACCTTCTGATAGATTGAAAACCTTCTGGAAAGGATTCATCACTCCGGGTGCCATTAAGAACATTCATGATTCATGGGAGCCAGTCAAAATATTAACATTAACAGGAGTTTGCAAAAAGTTGATTCCAATCATCATGGATGACTTTTGAGGGCTTCTAGACATCAGTGAAGGAAGGAATGGAAGGTGTAGTGAAAACAGCAAGAGAACCAGAATTAGAAGTGGAGCCTGAAATCTCACTGAGCTGCTGCAATCTCATGATAAAACATGACTAGATAAGGAGTTCATTCTTATGGATGAGCAAAGAAAGCAGTTTCTTGAGGAGGAACCTACTCCTGTAAAGGTGCTGTGAATATTGTTGAAATGACAACAAAGGATTTTGAATATTACTTAAACTTAGTTGACAAAGCAGTGACAGGGTTTGAGAGAATTGACTCCAATTTTGAAAAAAGTTCAACTATGGATAAAATGTTTCAAACAACATGATATGCTACAGAGAAATCTTTTATGAAAGGAAGACTCAATCAATGTGGCAAACTTCATTGTTGTCTTATTTTAAGAAATAGCCACAGCCTCCTAATCTTTAGCAACTACCACCCTGATCAGTCAATAGTCATCACCAATGAGACAAGTCCCTCCACCAGCAAAAAGATTATAGCTTGCTAAAGGCTGAGATGATCATTAGCATTTTTAGCAATAAAGCATGTTTTAATTAAGGTATATACATTTCTTATAGATATAATGATGTTACACACTTAACAGACTACAATATAGTATAAATATAACTTTCATATGTACTCGAAAACCAAAAAATTTGTATGACTCATTGTATTGTGATATTCACTTTATTGTGGTGGTCTGAAACCAAACCCACAATATCTCAGAGGCATCCCTTACCATTTTTTATAAAGTTCAAAAATAATTGGATCAATAGAGTGTGTGTGTGTGTGTGTATATATATATATATATATACACATACACATAGATACAGTAAAAACTTATTTTAAAAACCAGGAGAATAACAGTCACAAAATTCTGCATAGTGTTTACACCTGGGGGAGAAGTACAGGAAGAAGCATGAGTTTCTATACTATCAGTAAAATTCGATTGCTCAGGCTGAGTGTACATGATAGTGCTTGGATATTTTTTAATGGAGGGTAACACATTTTTATAAATTGGTTAGGAGATGGGAGAACAATATTTTATTGAGAAATAACTTAAATTTGCAAATTAACCCCAATTTTTTTGCTTATTAACCAAAATATATTTACTGTCGTCATTACATAAAGAACCATTCAAAAAACTTCTAGCTACTACATAAATATAGAAAAGAATTGAGTTTATTTTTTTTTAAACTTTATTGTTTAACAATTCAATTGCTTGTTGCTGTTCTTCCCCTATCATTTGACTATTCAGCAAACCGTAGTTAATGTAACAACTGACAGCTACACTGAAGTCCCTGTATTCTTTCTCAATTTTAATTATAATGGGGGCCCAGCCTTGGGAGGCTGAGGTGAGGGGATTGCCTGAGCCCACGGGTTCAAAAACAGCCTGGGCAACTTGGCAAGATCTCATCTCTACAATAAATCAAAAAAATTAGCTGGGCATGGTAGCACGTGCCTATAGATTCGGCTGTTCGGAAGGCTGAGGCGGAAGGATCACTGGAGGCCAGCAGGTCAGCAATGATCATGGCTCACCACAGCCTCCAACTCCTGGGCTCAAGTAATCCTTCCACCTCAGGCTCCTGAGCACCTGGGACTATAGGAGTATATCACCATGCCCAGCTAGTTACTAAAAACATTTTTATAAAGAGAGTCTCACTAGGTTGCCCAGGTTGGTCTCAAACACCTAGGCTCCAGTGAATATCCTGGCTACACCTTCTAAAGTGCTAGGATTACAGGCATATGCCACTATATTCAGCCAGATGAGATCTTGATTAAGTGATTTCCAAATGAGTGACAGATATACGAAAGGACAGATATCAGTTTTCATACCTGTATACGTAGGGCACACACCTATTCTAAGCATGAATAGGGGTCCCATGTATCTGTTGGTTACTCGCATGTCTTCTTTTGATAACTGTCTATTCATATCTTTTGCCCATTTTGTAATGGGGCTTTGTTTTTTTCTTTTCTGCACGTTTGAGTTCCTTGTAGATTCTAAACGTTAGGCCTTTGTCAGACATACAATTGGCAAATATTTTTTCCCAGTCTGTGGGCTGTCTCCCGCTCTCTTGATAGTTTCTTTGGTTTTGCAGAAGTTTGTCAGTTTGATGAGGTTCCATTTTTCTATCTTATCTCTTATAGCATGGGCACTTGGGGTTTTGATCAGGAATTGATTGCCCAATTTCCATAAGGGTGTCTCCTGCATTTTCTAAGGTTCTTATAGTTTGAGGTTTTACATTTTGCTCTTAGATCCATTTAGAGTTGATTTTTGTGTATGGTGATAGGTAGGGGTCTTGTTTTAATCTTCTGCACCATTTACTGAATAGGTTCTCCTCTCCCCAGTGGTTGGTGGTGGAGGTTTTGTCGAAGATGAGTTGGTTGAGAAATTGAGGGTTTACTTCTGGAATCTCTATTCTGTTCCATTGGTCTACACGCCTATTCTTGTACCAATACCAAGCTGTTTTGATTATTGTAGATTTACAATGAAGTTTAAAGTCTAAAAGTGTGATACCTCCTGCTTTTTTTTATTATTATTATTCCTGAGGATTGTTTTGGCTATTCAAGGTCATTTATGTCCCCATATAAATTCCTATATTGTTGCTTCCAGGTCTGAGAAGAATACTGCTGGTAATTTAATGGGAATTGCATTAAATCTGTAGATTGTCTTGGGTAGGATGGACATCTTAACAATGCTAATTCTTCCAATCCATGAGCATGGAATATTTTTCCATCTGTTTGTGTCATCTTTGATTTCTTTGAGCAGTGTTTTGTAGTTTTCATCGTAAAGGTCTTTCACGTCTCTGGTTAAGAAGATGCCAAGGAATTCCAATTTTTTTTTTTTTTGTAGCAATTGTGAATATGATTGCGCTTTTTATATGAGTTTGTTTATTGTTGGTGTATAGAAATGCGACTGCCTTTTGCACATTTATTTTATACCCTGAGACTTTGCCAAAGTCCTTTATCAGTGCAAGGAGGCTTCTGACAGATTCTCTTGGGTTTTTGAGGTATAGAATCATGTTGTCTGCAAAGAGAGATAACCTGACTTCAGCTTTTCTTATTTGGATTCCCTTTATCTCCTTCTCTTGTCTGATTGCCTGGTTAGGACTTCTAAAACTGTATTGAACAGGAGAAGTAAGAGTGGGCATCCTTGTCTTGTTCTGGTTTTCAGGGGAAATGGTTCCAATTTCTGTCTGTTTAGCAGTATGCTGGCTGTGGGTTTCTCATAGATGGCTGTTACTATTTTGAGGCATGCTGCATCTATGCCTCGATGTTTGAGGGTTTTTACCAAGAAGGGGTGCTGGATTTTATCAAAGGTTTTTTCTGCGTCTAATAATATAATCATATGGTTTTTGTTTTTACAACTGTTGATGTACTTAATTACCTTAATGGTCTTGTGAATGCTGAACCAGTCCTGCATCCTGGGGATGGAGTCTACTTGGCCATGGTGGATGATTTTTGAGATGTGTTGTTGGATCTTGTTTGCTAGGATCTTGTTGAGAATTTTAGCATCTAGGTTCATCAAGGATATTGGCCTGTAGTTCTCTTTCTTTGTTGGGTCTTTACCTGGCTTGAGTATCAGTGTGATGTTAGCTTTGTAAAATGATTTGGGGAGAGTTCCATCTTTCCAAATTGCCTGGAATACTTTTCAATAGGATTGGTATCAGTTACTCCTTGTATGTTTCGTAGAATTCTGTTGGAAAGCCATCCGGCCTAGAGGGGGTTTTTTTGTAGGTAGTTTTCTTATGACATAGTCAATTTCCTGGATTGTTATCGGTCTATGTAGGGTCTCGATTTCTTCTTGTTTCAACCTGGGAAGGTTGTGTGATGTCAGAAAGTCCTCCATTTCCTTTAGATTTTCAAGTTTGTTCCCATACAAATGTGCCTAGTAGTCTCTGATAATCTTTTGTATTTCATTGGAGTTAGTTGTGACTTGATCTTTTGCATTTCTGACTGTGTTTATTTGGACTTTTCTCTCTTTTTCTTGGTCAGCCTAGCCAGGGGTCCATCAATCTTGTTTATCCTTTCTAAGAATCAGCTTTTTGTTTTGTTGATTTTTTTGTATTATCTTTTTGTCTTCTATGTCCCGAATTTGGGCTTTTATTTTGGTGATCTGGATTCTTCTGCTGAAGTTAGGGCTTGGGTGTTCTTGTTTTTCCAGCTTCCTTAGGTGACCTGTTAGGCTGTTAACTTGTGATTTTTCCATTTGCTTCATATATGTTCATAGAGATATAAAATCCCCACTTAGTACTGTTTTCATGGCATTCCAGAGGTGTTGGTAAGATGTTTCTTCATTTTCATTTGTTTCCAGGTATCTTTT